>PVIH01011307.1:49647-70009 GCA_004025045.1 Sigmodon hispidus | reverse complement strand
GGATATACAGGGATGGAAAAAAAAATTCAGAGGGAAAGATGAACACAAAGAAAATATAGGTGTAGCAATCTTATTTGTATTTCTTCCCTTGATAAGCCATGCTTATTATTCTTATCCTCTGTATAGTTATTGTTAACTCTTCCACATTTTAAATTCTTTTTACTGTGTTTTTTTTTTTGATAAATACAAAATAAAGAAGGAAAAAAAAAAGAAATTCTATGGGATATCAGCACAGTATTGTGACTGTTGAGATATACAATCACATGTACTGAGGAACTACTGGATTCAAATTAGGCTTCAACATATTTCACTTTTTCTCACTCTGTGCTCATCATCCTGGTGGGGGTCTCTGTTTTTGCCACTATCTATTACAGGAAGGAAATACTCTGATGATTATTGAGGAAGTATCTGGAGGAAAAACATTTCATTCCTACCTTCCATTAACAAAGCAGTCATATTTGGTTTTCCCCTGGATCCCTTGCTTTTCCAGTCTTAGATTGCTGGTCAGTTAATCAGTGTCAGGTACAGGTTTCACTTCATGGAACAGGTCTTAAATAAAATAATATATTGCTTAGTTACTCCCACAACTTCTGTACCACTATGGAAGATTTTATCTTGAAATACTCATGTTACTTTATCAGTTTATTTATATAGTGCATTTATTGATTTCTCTCCAAGTCCTGAAATGCATTTTAGGTTATCATGATAGGTGATCATTTTGATGTGTACTAGAATTCTTGGGTACAGGTCTGGCATCATCATCATTATTGTTATTAATTAGTATATGCTTGATTACTACTTGTAGTTCACAAGGCATAGAGTTCTTTTTAAATTGAGAAGGATTTATGTTTGGTTAGTCATGTTAATCAAGAAATTTTAGATTTACAGATTTGGTGGAATAGAGATTTTTAAATTATATCCTTATGATTAATTGGATTTTCTAAATATTATTTTCTATTCTGCTATGTCCCATTTTATATTTATAATTTGTTAATCTAGATATCGTCTATCTTTTTTTGGTTCTGCTTTTTAAATTTTAATTTGACTAAGGGTCTGTCAAAGTGCATTGATTTTTTTTTTTTTGAAAAAAGCACTCTGATTATTTGAAGTTTTTTATTTTATTGATTTTGGTTTAAGTTTGATTATCACTTGCCTTCTATTTCTATTCAGTTAATTTGTTTTGTTATAGAGCTATGATAGATGCTATTAGGTAAATAATGCAATTCTCTTCTTATATTACTTTTTTACATATGTTCTTTCTTTAATGTAATAATATATGTATGATATATATCTGGTAGATTTGTTATTTCTCTAATTCTTTCTCCTGGGCAAATATACAGATAATTATAGGCATGAAAAACAATGAGTTAATAATATCACACTAAGGCAACATCTTAAGTTACCTAATGTGTGTGTGTGTGTGTGTGTGTGTGTGTGTGTGTGTGTGAGAGAGAGAGAGAGAGAGAGAGAGAGAGAGAGAGAGAGACAGAAAGAGAGAGAGAGAGTATGTATTCAATGTGTTTTTATAATATCTACTCACTACACATTTATTGCATTTTTTCCTATTAAAAGGAAAATTTGGGCCATCCAGTACAATATTAGAAAGCTCCTACTTTCTATACCTATGAGGAAGATAGATTATGTCTCTACTAGCAGCAATCAATTACCAACATTTTCCAGAAATGTAAAGATTTCTTTCACTCTTTGTGTTGTAATGTTGATAGGATTAATATTATGTAGTTCTAATACAGAAAAATAAACCACTGTTATTTATTCATGTAACATTTATAATTTTCCCCAAAGACACTGTTTTTGTCCCAACACTTTCCAGTATGTATTTTTTATAATATTTTACTTCCTCTTCTTAAAGATTTTGGAGCCATAGAATATGGTGTAAAATGTAGATAGCCCATATATGCTGACCACATCATAGAACCTTATTTTTTTATTTTGATTAGTTGCCTCTATAATAAATATTTTATACAGCAAAAGAAAGTTTCTCTTATAATTCTGAGAATTTCACTAGTGTATGTATATAAAGATGAGTTTATAGAGAACAGTTTAATATGTCTACTTAGTAAAATAATAGTGAATTATTTACAAGGGCTAAAACTACCTGCCACATTTTTTTGCCTAAGCTTAAAAGAGCAGCATGGGTTCTTGTGGATTTGCTTTTAAAAATTAGGAAGCAAGTTATTTTCCTGGTAATATTCATGCCACTAATGTACAAATGTGGCTGTACTAATTGGGCATTCAATATAGATGGTGGTGATGGTCACAATTTGTTATACAGTTGATGTCTCCAGTTTTTTTTAAAGGTAGCATAGAACCTCTAATATTAACAGAGCTAGCTAGCATGGCTAAGACATCAAAGTTATTAAAACACACACACACACACACTCTTTCTTACACACAAAGAACTTGTACACAAATGTTATTTATTTATTATGTGTGTCTCTATCTTCCTTGTATTTGTCTATCTATCATCAATTTATCTCTATTTTCTATTTGTCTATATTAATTCAAATAAAAACAAATTGATGTAAAAAACTTCAAATCCACTCCCCTGGGGAATATATTTCTCTTCATTAATATCAAATTATGCTTTCTTCTCCAGTAAACTTATAATTATATCAAAATTTGCTTTAAATTAAGAAGATAATCTATTTGGAATATGCATCAAATAATTTCTGCCACTACAACAGATGAGGCTTTTCCAAAAGATTTATCATCAATGTCACAAGAGAAAATAATAGACGACTTTTGTTCAGTAAAGGTGTGTGATAAGAAGATTGCCATTTATAGTTTTGTTAAATTCAAAAATCCTGCCCTTGCTGTGGAGGAGATAAAGTGATGGGGAGAAGAGAGAGTGACTGGGAGGGGTGAGAGGAGAAAAGGAGTTTGAACAAGGTGATACATGGATAAAAAATTATGACTTTTTATAATAAAAAATTCTCAATTGTTTTACTGTTGTTAATATAGAGTAATTTTTATTGTCTTGGTTAGATTTTATCAAAATTAAACCCTAAAATTACATCTACTCATTATATAGACCTTGGACTATAATCATGTACATATTCATTGTTCTTGGAATGTTCGAAAATATTCTTGAATAAAAGTATAAGATAAATAAAAATTTAAACTTCAATTATAAAATATTGCTATGTATCATTCATATTTTATAAATAAAATCTGATAGATTAATTCTAAAAAGTTAGCATATTTTATTATAATATGAGTAGTTTTAAGAGTTGGCATTCTTATAGATTTTAAGAGTAAACAACATAAAGAAATATGCTTAATCTATTCTAAAATTGTTAAATGAAATGTTGATATCTTTATATATGTGTGTGTACATATATTATGAATAGGTTTGTATTAAGAATTGAGAAATTGCTCAGCAATTAAAAGTAGTTCTTCCACAGGCCCCAAGTTTGTACCCCATTATCCACTTCATGACACTCTTTTACATTTATAACTATAGCTCAGGGAATTTATTATTCTTTTATAGATTTTACAGGTTGATGCTGACAGATGACAAACATACACACACACCATACACACACATGAGAGAGAGAGGAGAATAAATTTCAGCATAATAGACTAATGATGCAGCTGTGACAGAAATTTTTTCCATTAAATTTAGTTTTATTTTGTCTCCGTTAGTGTCATATCTCATGAAACTGAAATTATAGTCAGTTCTGAGGTGTCATAGGAGTACTGAGACTTCAATCCATGCTCACTCCCACTGGTCTTTTGCTCCAGTTCCCACAGTAATTATTTTAAAGTAATTAAGGCTCTTATTTAACTAAAAGTTGACCACATATTTATTTATTTATTCATTTCTGTGCATGTGTGGTGTGGGGGAGTGCATACAAATATAGGCCAAGTTGTGCCACAGTGTGCTTTTGGGGTTATAGAGTACATTTTAGGTGTTCTTTCATCTCACCATTTTTCTCAGATCATACTGCAGTCAACAGGTTTGGCAACACGTTTCTTGAGAACTGAGCATGAACACAATGGTTGAGAGGTTGAGAATATATTACTGCAAGGATGAACAATAACTTGTCCTTGTTAGAGTAATCATTCATTTTGTATGGAAAGTCTGTTCAGCATTTGTTCTGCTTTTGTAATTGAATGTAGAAGTTCAAAAATGCTCATTGTCTGCTGGTCATGACAAAAGTTGTTTTAAGATTATTATTTTCCTTAAATCTACCTTATTAGTAGCCTATGCTTATAGTTTAGGTTTGTTAAGTTTTATAAAACAGCTAAAGACATTTGTTAAGATACTCTGTCTTTGTAAGCCAGTGATTCTTGTCTCTAAGTTGGTGTTCTGAATTCTATTATTTAATGTTTCTCTTTAGAATAATGAGTTGACCCTAACTGGCATGAATATACCAATTATCCCTAGAAGAATTGTGCAGAAAAACACTATTATCTCATTTTCTGTGATGAGACATCTGTGTCGATGAAACAGGAAATCAAAGCAGCTTTATTTGCTAGAAAAATAGACTGCAAACACTGCACTAATATACTGTCATCTTGAATTTCAGAATTCAGTATCATTATGATATAAGCTGAACATAAAAAACTGTACTTGTTTTTACTTTTGTTCATGCAAATATGTCAATGTATTCTTTTAAGAATCTATTTTTTATATTGATTTTAATGAATTGCTTATAACAGTTTCTGAAGTGAATAATTTCTTAATTGTCTAGGCTGCTTTGAATATATAAATGGCTATTGCAAACCCTATTCTGTTTCTCCAGAATCTTAATCATAGGTTGTCTAGGCTCATGACATAAAAAATGCTTTGCACCTCAGTTATGAACAATTAATTTATTTGACACACACATACACAGTTACACATACAATTTTCTATTAGCTGCATTTCTAATTTTCCATTGTATATGACAACATAATACAATAAATAGAGATTCTTTTAAATGGGTGTACATCTTAGTTATAAAAGAGCCTTGAAGGTTTTTCTGCTAGAACTAAACCAGAAAGCCTGTCTTAAATGAGGTGTGCCTCTTCTAGCCATCAGCAAACAGATCTTTCACAAGAAAATGCTGCTACCAAGAAGTCATCTTTGCATCTGTTCCCCTTTCGTCTGTAAGAACAGAAACCTTAAATCTGTCATATGCATTTTGTGCTTGAACCAAGGCTTCTTTGAGACTTCAGAGACTTGCTTTGTTGCAGCTTGAAGCTGCGTACCACAAACTCATCATGCAGTAACTGAAGCCTGAATGCCACTCTGTACCACAACCCATTTGAGCAATACAACTAAGAGACTATTTGTGACACTCTTTTAGGATCTTTAAGTTTTCTCAGATTTCTGCAGTTTATGCCCAATATTGTATACGCTTTGTTGCCAAGTGGGACACTGTGTCCCACCAAGCTTTCATTCCCACATTCTATCAGTTCCAAATAATCCCCTAATGTTTTATATTTAGTACAATCTGTTTGGCCTATGGCTCAGACATATTACTTGCTAACTCTTTACTCTTAACTAGCCCATGTTTTTTTATTTTATTTTATTTTGTTTACCCATGTGGGTTGATTACTTTTCTCAGAGCAGCATTTTTATCTCTTTTCTTTGTGTCTTCACAGAAAGTTTTTCACAGAAAGTTGAAACCACCTGGATTTTATAAGAAAAAGATGGGGAAAATATGTAGTTTATTTTTTGAAATTATTAGGTAATAATTACATTTTTGTTTTACTGTCACTGATGTATACTTTATACTTGGCGAATCACTGGAATACTATTTACAATAGCCAATTTATAAAAATATTCTGAGGAAAAGCAAATAATAATAAAAATATGGATATAATATCTTATAAATATTTATCAAATGTAAAGCAGAGTCAGTGCTATATTTAAGTAGCTGATGAACACCATAATTTTAAAGATGTGAAAGTGATTAAGGAACAATGGAGTCTCAGAGAACACAGAGGAACAGCATTCCAAGGTTATACTTTTCCAGTTTGTCCGATTGTGGTGATCTCTCATAAGTTTAATTTCTTACATTTCTCAATATAAGTTTATTTTCTTACATTTCTCATTATTAGAAAAAAATATATTATTTTAAAACACAAACACTAAGTCGCAGTATAATGTAGTTATTATATACTGCTAATCTTGTTACTTGCATGTATATATTATAATGTAGAAAAGAATAAAGCTATTTCTGTATGTGTATCTTTTTAACTTTATCCATTTTACATCTACCTTCTTAAGCAGCTATGCTAAGACACACATTAAATTAGAAATATATATTTTCTAGATGTTACCACCCATATTTTTTACTCTATATTTATCTTTCTGCACTTCTTTTTTTTCTCCTCAGTTTTTGTATTTATTTACTTTCTCATTCAGTTTTATTTTTGAGACAGGATCTTGCTTTGTTTCTCTGGCTGACCTTGGATTTTATTTTATTTTATTTATTTTCTTTCTGCACTTCTAATGTTCCTCCAAATTCCTTAAATTTGTTATCCTTAAATCATGTCTTTTAAAATTGAGTTTTTTTTATTATGTGTCAACATTTATTAACCTATGTAGATCTGTGTCTGCAATTCCTAAAATAACAGGACAGAAGAGAATGTGGCAAACTGCAGTCTAATTCAGTGGACAACCTTACTTCAGTATACTTCTTTCATGTTTGTAACAAAATAAAAGTAATGATCCAAGAATAGTTGTTTGAATTCAGAAAAAAAACATTTTGAGAAAAATATGTAAATGAACACCAATAAAGACATACTATTATCAGAGCATTCCTTTCTCAGAACTTTTTCAGGACAGAATACTTTAAACATAATTGCTTGGCATGTACTATAGATTATCTATAGTCAAGCATGTTCTAAAGATTATCTATTGAGAAAGCAAGGCAGAAAGCCTGAGATTTGAGGTACACTGGGTAGATTAAGCTCTGTAGCTATGTTGCGACATTCTACATAAATAAACATGTTTTACAATATAATATTCTTGATGCAAGAGGCATAAATTTACAGACAGAAACAATCCAGGGATCAAAATTTACTTGACATAAAATGCCCTCTGTCTTTATTTCCTGGTACTTCATGGCATTGTTCACCATGAATCATTCTTTTGGTTGTTTTCAAAAATCTGTTTTTTTCTTGTTATTGTTTTTTTTTCCTTCTCTTCTATTTCTTTCTATAGTATTTGAATTGTGGGATATAATTTTAAATTCAATGCTTTTTTTTTACACCTTGCTTAATTTAAATTATTTATATTTGTTCAATTCAAAATTATTCTATTCCATATTTATCTATGATTTTATTCACTACTATTCTGATGTAATGAAATTGTGTCACATTTTTCAAGAAGTGATATTTTGTTCAAATATTTACATTTATCAACTTCTATTTTGTCTCTTATTTTTCTAAATGTCTATTCTAATAATGTTGTTTTGCCTGCTTTGTACTATTATCATATATTCACAAAAATAGGAAACTTATAATAATTAGATATTGATTTATCATATCTTCAGTGATTACTTCATTAAGACTTAAGCCAATTTAGTATTTCTGGTGATGGCATACCTCTTTTTGTAAGAAAACACCTATCTATTGCTTTCAAGTATACTTATAGGAAAAAAGGAGTAGAGGAGAAATGTCCTTAAAACCTTTAGTAAGGCATTTATTTTTACATAAAAAATAGTTTATTGTAATCTAATACCATGTTGATCTTACCTCTTATTAATTTTTGCATTTTAGTTTATGTTTCAATATAAATTTTGGTGGAATACTAAGTAGTATGTAAGAAAGACAGCCATTAAAATATTTCATTATGCTATAGTGTCAAGTCTTCATTCTTTATTTTATATCCACTCCAGTGTGCATATTTCCATTAAATGTATCATTGTATGTAAATTGATAAGCCACTCCTATTTTGTTACACTAGGTTATAAAATATTCTTTAATAAGAAAACAGGTTTTTTCCCTCTTTTCTTCATGTCAGCTTTAATTTATTTTTAAAGGATTCATATTATTATTATAAGCTTGGTACATGATATCAAAGACATTTTTCACAATGCAAAATGGCTCTAATACTTATGGAAAAGTAGACATATATTAAATATACACTGTTAGGTTTGGAGTTTACATCAATAGACATAGGCTTTGAGATTCCAGTCATAAAATCTTGGATTACACTAATTGATTGTTTTTCATGTAGGCTATTTACACCATTTGGGGTCCAAAATAAACTTGGGAGTTGGTTAGTTACCAAATAAATATTTTTTTCTTTCTCTTCCTGAGTTTTCTCTTCCCATTCTATTCTTACATTCTTTCAGTTTGAAGTTTTTCTTTTTCCTCCTTTGTTTTATTTTTTCAGTTTCAATATAATAACACTATTTTTTCTTGTGTCAGCAGTACTGGACATAAAATATAAAGTCTCACTTGTGTATTTTCTTAATTTCCAGATAAGTTTTATATGTGTTCATATACTTTAACACTTTCTCTTTCTTTCTCTCTCTCTCTCTCTCTCTCTCTCTCTCTCTCTCTCTCTCTTTCACACACACACACACACACACACACACAAACACACACACTATGGTATATGTTGTACACATAAGCAATAAAGCATTTTCAACATATTCTCATTAGTATATATTTTCTTTATAGTGCATCAATTTTTCATATTTTACAATAATAACCTTTATTTTTTGAAAAAATATAAAAATAGAATTTCCAACCCTGTTTTAGAAATTGTAGTTATCTGTAAAACAAATTCTAACAGATAAATTTAGTGGTACTGTTTTGTAAGTTTGGATTTATTTTTCAAGGTTAACAATTTGCAAATTTTCAAAGGAAAATTTTATAAATATAAGTTGCAGTTGATAAAAATAATACTGCGTTTTAGTTAGGTACAATTGCAGAGCCCTTATTTTCTTTCAATTATAATTGAATCCAGTTTTTGTACTGCTTCTGGCTACACTGTAATTATCAATATAAGTGATAGTATATGATACAATAGCATAAATAAATCACTGAATTTTTCTACAAGAGAATTTTCCTTTTGTACTATATGGCAATAACTACTTAGAGATTTTACTTTTATAATTTAAAATTTATTAATAAACTTAATTTTCTGGCACATTTTTCTTTCAATATAAATTATTACAGCATTGACAAGATACTGCTACAACAATATGACATTAGCTTGGAGCTGCATCTAAGGCAAAATATTGCTAGTAATGTGAGAGAATAATTTCTTCTACTTTCACAGGGCAAATTTTTGGGAAAAAAGTGACTGTGAATGAAAAATCAAGATTTTTTGTTGTAAAAAATATGTTCTTAATTCTTATTTATTGGAAAAAATGTCCCAAGTTTATTCTGTATTGAGAAATTTATTTATATCACTCTCTGTTACTCTTAGCCATGTAACAAAATGATTCATAGCATATCTGCTATCATCACCCATTTTCTAAAACCTTTGTAACAGTATATCAAAAAGCATACAAATCAGAATGAAACATTATGGGATAAATTTCTATATGTTTCTATGGTATCACAAGTGATTAATATGTTCAAGGTATTTATCCACTTAATTTTCTACACTCTCAGAATAAAATGTAACTTGATAGAATTTATTTTTGACTGAATAAAGGTCCAATTTTGTGGATAAACTACCACACAGACCCATACAAACTTACTACACAGAAATTGAGATTAATATCCCTATGTCTTTTAGATGATTTGTTAGCTTCTATCATTTTTATAAAATGTAAAATTTTGATACATGGAGTAATGAAAAACTTAAAATAAGATTTTTTTTTATAAATTTATGTAGTAATCATGTAGTTAAATTATATTTCTTTCAAACATACAAAATAATATGTATAAAAATATGAAGTGGTATAGAAAGTTTGGATTTATTACATAAAAAATTAGTCACTCTAATTTAGTCACTTTTGAGAATTGTAAAAGCAGAGAAATTGCTTAATGAGATATGTAAGAAGATCTCAATCAAATTCACTTTGACCCATTGCCAAATACTTCTTTTTAGATATACAACAGAGTTACAAAAAGCTCACAGGAATTATCTTTAGTATTTAGTTAGCCATTTACTATTTATTATTATATATGAGATATTACAATGTATGTCATCCCTTAGAATTAATCTGTGTTTTCAGTGGTAAGTGTGATATTTGGAATCTGTAATTCTGTTTGTTAAATATGCCAAAGATTGCCTATTTAATTCATTTATTAAGTAAATTTCAAAAGACATTGTGATGCAAATCATTATACATATTTAAATAGTGACTTCCATCAGTTTGACAATTTCTCCAAAAACTGAAAATAAATACACATTGTGATCCAGAATACTACACTTGGAGTATATATATATATATATATGTATATATATATACCCAAGAAATCCATGTTCATACCACAAGGGCATTTGCTTAACTATGTTTTTTGTTCGTTTGTTTGTTAGTTTTGCTTTTTATAACAATTATTTTTCATTTATAAAATAAAGTATTTTTATTTATCCCTTTGTTCTCCCTTCCTTCACTCTCCCAATCCCTCCTTGTCAGCCAGGCTTCAACCTCCTTCCTTCAAAACCCCCACATCCGTTCACTAAAAATGGCAAGAAGTCCCAAGGTGGATCAGATAAGCATCCACTCCAGGCAAGTCCGATTTCCTCACCCTAATGTCGAGACTTGGTTAGGTACTCCTCGATGTTCCTCTGGTGGGAATGGGCTCTGAAGTGCCAGTCCAAGTACAGAAACACTGTCGGAACCCTCCTCTTTAGGCTCTACATACTGCCCATGTCAGAGAACAGTTGCCTATGCTTGGAAGGCCTAGTTTCTTTTCTTGATGGTTCCCCAGTGGCTGTTCTTAATTCAGTGAGATCCCCAGAGCTCAATCCAGCCATCACTGTGGGAATTTTCCTCAAAATGACAGATTTCATTGTGGAAGATTATAATGCTCACCAACATATACAATGTTTTATAACATTTATGAGTAATTCTAGTACCATATCCATTTACTTTAACTTGTCATGTTTCTATATCTTGCTTCCTTTCTAAAAATCTATAATCTGTTCTTCTTTGGGCTAATATACCAATTAGTTATTCACTCTAGATATAATTGTCTTTTATTGTACAAGACAATTTAATAATATCTCTGTTTCTCTTTTACCTATCTGCTTTAGGATAGTTCCATGTACATTTTCCGTATTGAATTTTTTTAAAAAAAATTAGTAGAGAAAATAATTGTCTCCTATTATGTGTATTTGTGTATGTTCCTTTTTATAATAAGCTATGCCAATTTTAAAATATAACTCTTAATTTTATTTGCTTCAATATTTATACTTAAATTGGGACAGAGCCACATAATTCCAAGCATGTAAAAAATGTATATAACATCAAAAATAAAAAAATAATAAAAACATAATGAGTGAAGTGACTCAGACCCAGAAATACAAACTCATAAATTATTAATAGATGTAAATAAAAGAATAGTCAGGTTTTAATAATACACAACCCCAGAAAAGCTAGGTAACAAGGAGGTCATCCATAGATCCCCTTTGGAAGAGGTAATCAGTAAGATCTCTTGAGTAAATTTGAAGCATGGAGGTAAGGGGAGGTGGAAAAAGAACAAAATGGAATAGGATGGTTGAGTTGAGAGAGGGAGGGAGGGAGGGAGGGAGGGAGGGAGAGAGGGAGAGAGAGAGAGAGAGAGAGAGAGAGAGAGAGAGAGAGAGAGAGAGAGAGAGAGAGAGAAGAGCAAACAAACAGATACCTTTATATAGGAAGCCATTTTAGAATTAGAGGAAAACCTGATACTAGGGAAATTCCCAGGAATCTACAAGGATGACTCCAGGTAAGACCCCCAAACAATATTAAAGAAGATACATGAAATGGCCCTCCTGTGTAATCAAATAGATGACCACTATAATTATTATTATAGAAACTTCATCGAGCAACTGATGGGAACAGATGCAGAGATCACAAGCTAAACTCTAGGCTGAGCTCCCAGTCCAATAGAAGAGAAACATCTTTATGAGCATAAGTGTCATAATCATGATGAAGAATCCCACAGATTCAGCTGACTGGAGAAACTGGGAGCTCACTGTCGCTGGAATTACAGCTTGGAAGTCTGCATGAAATTAAAATAGACCTTCTGAATGCAGATGACAGTTGTGAGGCTTGGGTAGTTTCTGGGGACTCTGAAAGTTAAGACCAAGATTTATTTCTAGTGCATGAACTATCTTTTTGAAATTCATTTTCTAGTGAAGGATACCTAGCTCATACTTGATACAGGTGGACGGGGCTTGCTTCTGCCTCAACTTGATATGCCTGACTTTGTTGACCCTCCATGGGAGGACTGTATCTCTGTGGAATGGATTGGTTCATGAAGAGGGATAATGATATGGTGGGAGTAATAGATGTCAAGGGAAAAGGGACTGTGGTTGGAATGTAAAATAAAAATAAATCATCTTTAAATAAAAAAATTAAAAACAGTAATTTCAAAATAGATTGTCTATTACTTGTAATACTAATTAACAAAACAAAAAAGAGAATTTTAATTACTGTGTAAAATATTTTCCAGACATTGCTAAGTTATTTGTAATTCACATATGGGTCATAGCACAAGAAATGAAGGATTTTGCTTATATGTGTGTGTAAAAATCATCACATTTAGATTTACAAGATTTTCAGCAATATTCTGATGGAAACAAATTAAATAATTCAGGAAAATTAGCAACCAATTACTTAGCCATATATATATATGTATATATAGCCATTTTCAAAGAATTATATATGTAAAAATAAATCATCGTTATTTAAAATGCTAATAAGATTGCAAAATTACCTATACCTAAAGAAAAAAATTTATTAAGTAAAACTGGAGAGGTAGTTGGATATATTTCTCTACACACAAATTATCAATATAGTTTAAAAACAAACCTTAAATCAAATAAATGCTTTCTTAATATCAAGTCTAATGCTGATATAAAATAATCCTTTACATTAGATATATAATTATTGACTATATATAAAAACATATACATATATTTTTAAATAAAACCACATATAATAAGAATACATGGTCTTCTAAACCAACTAAGTAAACAAATCTGTCTTAGGTTTGTACTTCTGGATATATATCATACCTTTCAGTTTAGTATTTTTATGGAATCCTAAAAGTATAAAAGAAAGTGTCTATGATTCTTGTACTTTCTCTTAAAGCTCTTTTCCTTTGGTTGATGGACCTCCTTCAAAAAAAAAAAAGAAGAAGAATACAAATAACACAATTAAAAATTGGGTACCAATATATACCAAAAAACTCAAAAGAGGAAGTTCAAATGATGCAGAAAAAATTAAAGAGGTGTTCAACACATATTTCTACTTGTTAAACAAGTTAAAATGACTTTGATATTTCATCTTGTACCAGTCAGAATTGCTATAAGAACAGGGACAGCTCATGCATGCCTGATTGTAGATTAAGAAGAGCACTCACTTATAGCTTATGATCATACAAAATTGGGCAGGCACTATAGTATTGAGTGTGACAGTTCTTCAGGCAGATCAAAACTGATATAACCTAAGATCTATCTATGCCACTTGAGGGCATTTAACCAAGTGCTGTTCTATACTACCAGACTATGGGTCAGCAATGTTCACAACCTCCCTATTTGTCATAGTGAGAAATTAGGAACAACCTATAGGTCTCTTAATTAAAGAATAACTGGGAAAGTAGGGTACATTTGTAAAATGGAGAATAGCTTAGCTATTAAAATGACTGCATCATAAAATTTGTGGGAAAATAAGTAAAATTAAAAAAAAATTATTCTGAATGAGGTGTCCCTTACCCACAGAAATAAATGTAGTTTATATTTCCTTATATGTGCATATTAACTGTTAAAGTAATGATAATGAAGCTACATTCTATAGAATCACAGAGATTATAAATAGATTAAAGGACTAGATTGTACAAATAAATTTCAAAAGAAATTGAAGTATTATAGTTAATTATGTATATATTTGGGGGTGGGACTGATAAAGGACAAGAAAATAGGAAGAGAGAGGAAAGAAAGATTTGAGGAAAGAAATATAGCAAAGGAATGCTAAAATTAAGGAACATTGAAGAATCATATGCAAACCTATTAGAGTAGAAATTTTCTTAAATATACACATATAAGAAGGCTACTTAAATGAAATCACCAAATATTGGGAAAGACAGAGTTTCAGTGGACATCTCTTGTCATCAAACAGAGAATTTATATAATGATTGGATTATATATATTGAGTTCATTTCAAAGGGACTCATAGAAATCTCCAAACAACTCAGGTTGTTTTCAAGACTTTAGCAAGGTTTGTCACTGAAGACAACACCTACACATCTCTTATTGCATGGAGAAGTCAAGCTAGTTCCTACGTAAAACTTTTATTCCT
Source organism: Sigmodon hispidus (assembly GCA_004025045.1). Classification (NCBI taxonomy): domain Eukaryota; kingdom Metazoa; phylum Chordata; class Mammalia; order Rodentia; family Cricetidae; genus Sigmodon; species Sigmodon hispidus. The sequence goes on along the minus strand of PVIH01011307.1, from coordinate 55,580 downwards.
GAATTCTACAGTCTTTCATAAAGAAAGAAACTCCACATGCCATCAAAAGATGAACACAAACACCAAGCCTTTCACAAAATCTATGATATACAATGGTGTTCTGCCTGAAATATATGCTAGGGTAAGTATGGCAGAAAAGTGTGTAAATAAGCAACTAACATCTCATTGTCCATATATGGTCAACTTCATGGTATAAATCCATAGCAGACACTGCCTTGGTGACCAAGAAACAGTGTCTATATAAACCCAGAAGCCAAGGGTAAAACCAAATACTACGGTTCTATAAAAAAATGTGATTAAATACTTTCTAATGTTGTTATTCAATACTCATGGATCAGTGGCTTATTTAGCCATTATCAGAGAAGTTGTCTCATGCATCAAATGGAAAAAAACACAGAAATTCATAGAAAAATATTATCCAGAGATGGAAAACTCTTGGAATACTCATTCTGAAAGAGCATGTCTCCAAAAAAATCTTTCCTCAAATCTCTTGGAAACCAAAAGAAGAAGGAAAAAATAATTAAGAGTCAAAGATAATGGAGGGAATTTGGAAAATAAAGGTCTCTAAATTAAGATGAACACAATGCATCAGAACTTACAGAGACTTAAGCAGCTTGGATATTATAGTGGAAATTCACCACCTTCCAGAAATAAGAGCATAGCTCTGGACTAGAGCAGGTTTTGGGTTCACCTATGACCTTCAAAGCTGTAACCTTAAGAAAAGGGACAACCTAAAGTTCAGGTCCATGAGCACAGTGCTCACTCTCTGTTTCCCTCCCTTCTGAAATAAAGACCTGCTCTATCTAAATGAGTGGATTATTCCACCATTTCCTGCATCGTCTGTCTTAAGTTGCTTTAAATAAATATTAACATAATAATACATCATTATGAATAGAAGAGTTAATATTTTAGCACTTAGACTTTAAACTACATTGATTTAGTTCAGAAACTCATATCTTAAAAAAAAATCTAAGCCTAGTGTAATCAGTTCCTTGTCTGGTTACTGCCAGGCTATGTTTGAAAAAAATGTGCACTTGCTGAATATCAGCAAGCTGTTCACTCAAGAGAACATAAATGGGACCAGCAAACAGCAGGCACTTATTTCTCCAGAGGGTGAAATGTTACAAAGTCATGACCATGAAGAAGTTAAGGAAAAAGACAAATGGTATTGCATCTTTGCTGGCTGAGAGTGCATCATACTGAGAAAAATTTCTTATGAGAAGGCAGAGTTCTGCTTTGATAAATGCTATATATGAAGGCCTCATTTTGGTTCCTACCTTATTTCAAAGGTAGATATGATAACATCTTTAGTGAGTGTAAGTCTCTCCTTTAGGTGAAGATAGGCCCAGGAAATTAAGATGTTTCTAGCCATATACTTCAATATCAATTTTTAACCTTCAATTCTTATTTACAGTTAATGGATGGAGAGTCTGCAGCAGAAATTACAAAACTTGTTCAAATAGAAATGGAATTTAGGGCCATGCAGAAGTCTATAATTTATTTTCTCCAAGTTATAATCTAAAGTTTCCTCACATACTTTTATACCAAGTAGTTCCCATAAAAATTATATCAAGTCAACTCCCATACAAGCAAAGTCTTTACTAGAATGATGGTATAGAAAAACTTTAGCATATTTACTACATTCTGAATCCAAAAAGCAATTTTACTAATTTTAAATAAAATACATGTAGAGTACAATGCATGACTTCTTTAGTTTACTGTCACTTGTTGTTTATACAAATGTAAACTGAGAGATGAAAATTATGTATTTCTTCAATACAGAGGCCATAAAAGAAACTTCTATGTTCAATTGGACAAGTAAAAATTAATACAAAGTAATAACTAATTTTTGCTTTTAATTAAATTTCATCTTGAAATAATCTTAATTATTTATTTCTATTATTATAAGTGTATCAATTAAAATGTTTGAGTTGGACATATGACTGTGTCGCCTCTGTCTCTGTTCTTCCTGTACTCAGGGTTTTCCTAGGCTGGTTATCCTGCCCACACTTCTTGTTTGACTTTGGCCTATTAGCTTTTTATTTATCTCATAGGCAGGAAAAATATGTACAACATTACCAGCATAAAGTCACTACATGAAAGGGACATAAAAAAAAGTGCTTAACATCTTTAGCAATCAGAGAAATGCAAATCAACACAACCTTACACTTGCCAGAATGGCTAAGATTAAAATCACAAATGCCATCCTATGTTAGACAGGATGTGGTTCTTCAGAAACTTAGGAATCAATCTCCCCAAAAATCCAGCAATACCACTTTTAGGAGTATACCCTAAAGACACACATTTGCACCCCAAGAGCATTAGCTCAACTATGGTCATAGCAGCATTATTCATAATAGCAAGAACCTGGAAACAACCTAGATGCCCCCTCAACTGAAGAGTGGATTAACAAACTGTGGTACATATACACAATGAAGTACTACTCAACAGTAAGAAAAAACGATATTCTCAAATTTGCAGGTAAATGGATGTATTTGAAGAATAACCTCCAGAGTGAGGTATCACAAACCCAGAAACATAAGTGGGGGAGGTACTTACTCATTAGTGGACTTTTAGCAAGGGTTTACATGGCTAAAAATATGACTTTATTATAATAAAAATATGTGTATAATAGAAATAAATAAACCAAAAGAAAAATAAAACTGGAAAAAAAGTTAAAAAGATGTCTGTATACAAGAGCTCAAGACTAGAACATCGCTAAATGAAACAGTGCTTCACTTCTGCATTGATGGCCTGCAGCAGAGGTTGTGGGTGAGTAAGAACTTGTTTTCTTAAAGGGTCTGGCCACAGGGAGTTTAATTATGCTCTAGTAAGTAAATGAGCAGCATGAACATACATTTTGTAAATGGGGAGATCATAAGAGTGGGCATGAATCTGAGAGGTCTGATAATTGAGTTTGATGGGGTGCATGATGTAAAATCACCATATGATAAATAAATAAATAAATAAATAAGTGAATAAATGAATAAAGTTCAGGCAATATTTTCAGGATATTCACATACAATTGACTTAGCATTCCTCATAGAATATTACTTTATTATCAAACAAATGTATTCGAAAGTAATATTTTAAGGAAATTATTATTTATAGATGTTTATATTTGTTAGATGTGATACATACCACTTTATTGTCTATATACCTTGTTTATTTGTTTATTTACTCATTCATTCATTCATTTTACTTTTATGACATTGTATTTCCCCATGTAACCTTGGCTGTTCAGGAATACATTTGTAGACCAGGCTGAACTGAACTCTCAGAGATCTGCCTATCTCTGTCTCTTAAATGCCTGAATTAAAGGCAATGTGCCACTCTTACTATGTACATTTTATATATGAACTATTATAAACAGCACCAATCTATATACATTTTAAAATCATACTGTGTTTACAGTTTCTTGTCAATAAATTTGGCCACATAGTAAGTAACATGGAATAGAATCATCAGTAGCATTCTTATTTTTACTAGAGACATACTGTAAAAACTTATACTATTACAAAAGACAAAAAAATTTCTTGACATATTTGCTTGCTTTCTGAAGCAGGCTATTGTTTTGTAGATATGGCTACTATAAAACTTGTTCTGTCTTCCAGTAAAAATTTATACCTAAGATCATTTTTTTTTTGTTTTCCATAAGGAGATCTGTAGTAGCAAGCCAGCTGAACGAAAACAAAATATTGGTAGCATTATTTTCTTTTCTTGACTGTAATTACTCCTCTATTTCTGAGTAAAATTTTCTTTTTAACAAAGAGATTAAGTAAATAATTATGCAACCTCTTTGGAAATTTAATTTAATGATGGAGACAGGTAATGACTTGAAATTGGGGAAGGTGGAAGTTATGAAAAGAGATATTAAAATTTATTCAGTGGTCTTTGAATTGAATGAAAAACACTTTAAGAATTATTGTTTAAAATATTTTATCTGCTCTTCTAAGGCCAAATTATCACTTTCATTTTATGTTTAAAGACATACTAGGTTGAATGAAAAGATTTTAATTCATTTAAAAATTTTTAATGAGCATAGATTCCATTGACATTTTGACTTAAGAAGAAAAGCATATTAAAGTTAGAAGATCTAAATGGTCTTTTTATGTTAGAGCAACTCAGATGCATAGCAAAATAAATCATTGTCTATAATTGACAATAAATGGATATATGTCAGTTCCAAAAAGTTACAACCAAAGTCACTTATATTGCAGCATTATTGATTGCAATTAAACTTTACTTCAAATTGAGATGTAGTGCCTGCAAGTTTCTATGAGCATGAAGGGATGACATTAAAAATATAGTTAACACATGTTATGTCTGCTTCAGCACAGATCATTAGTCATCACATTGCATGTCTAAAATATATAATGGACTGTTAATGCACAACAAAGTCACGGTGTCAAAATATTTAATATTTTAAAATTTAATGAATTTTCATGAATGATTACAGACAAAGAACAGCTTTCCACAGTTTCAAATCATGTAATACTGTCTAGCATTTAAATGAATATTTTTATATACAGTGTGCTATGCTTTCATTAAAGAAATTAGTGATATAGCTGAAAAAAGGTAATATACTATATATACTGCAGCTTATTTCTTTCTCATTTACAAGCAAGTAGTTTTATCTTTATTTGATGACAGTTTTATCATGAAATTTAAAGATTCAAAATATTTATACTATAATTCATTTATTATCAGAATTGTTATTTTTGTTTTATAAATTATTTTTGAGTTTCAAAGATGTCAGTTCTTCTCTGATGATACAGTTGGCCCTGTAGGCAGTGCCAGGCCTTGGGACATCCCTTCTTTTAGGTGTCCCTGAGCAAGACCCCACTCAGATAAAGTCTAGGGACTGACTGAAAGCAAGAGTCTGAGATCAGAACCTAGGGTGTGACCCCAGCCCTGGAGAGGAAATCTCTGGACAGGCAGCCCAGTAGGTGGAATCTGCTCACCTCTGATTCCACTCTGGACACAGGTCTGAGATAAAAAGGTGTCAGGCCGTTTCTAATGAGGTGATGTTGCAAATGAATTTAATAAGTATTTAAAGAAGCTTCGAACCAAACACAAAAAATATACATATTTCTCAGCACCACATGGAACTTTCTCTAAATTTGACCAAGTTTTAGGTCATAAAGCAAATATCAATAGATACAAAAAATGGAACTAATCCCTTGTATCATATCAAACTAACATGGGCTAAAATTAGAGTTCAACAACATCAAAAATCACAGAAAGCCTACTAAACATCACTCAACAGAACCACCTCTGGGTCAAGAAAGAAGTCTTCCTAGAATTTAATGAAAATGTATCTACAATGTACCCAAACTTATGGATAACAATAAAAGGAGTCTTAAGAAAAAAATTCATAGCACTTGATGTCTATATGAAAAACCTAGAGAAATCCCACACTAGAGAACTAACAGCACAGCTATAAACCTTAGAGTGCTTATAAGCAAACTCAGCTGGAAGGAGTAGAAGGTAGGAAATAATCGAATTTAAAGCTTAAATCAATACAATTGAAACAAAAATAATACTACAACAAATCAATGAATCAGAGTTGGTTGTTAAGAAAGTCAACAAGATAGATAAACCCTTATCCAAACTAACCAAAAAGCAGAGATAGAGAATATCCAAATCAACAAAATAAAAAATGAAAAGGGGGACATAACAAAAAAAAAACCCAGGAAATACAGAGAATTATTAGGTCACACTTTGAAAATCTATACTCCACAAAACTGAAAAAAATCTAGAAGAAATGGACAGGTTGTTGGACAGGTATCATTTACCAAATTTAAATCAAGATCAGATTAAATACATAAACAGACTTATAACCATAAAGGAAATTGAAGCTTTCATTAAAAGCCTCCCAAGTTAAAAAAAAAAAAAAAAAAAAAAAAAAAAAAAAAAAAAAAAAAAAAAAA
>PVIH01011307.1:0-49547 GCA_004025045.1 Sigmodon hispidus | reverse complement strand
ACCACAATTACCCTAATACCCAAGCCACTCAAAGGCACAACAAAGAAAGAGAATTACAGACCAATTTCTCTCATGAAGATAGATGCAAAATTCATCAATGAAATTCTGGCAAACCACATTCAACAACGTATAGAACATACCATTAACCATGATGAAATAGGCTTCATTCCAGAAATGCAGGAATGATGTCATTCATCATTAAAACAAACTGAAGGAAAAAAACCATGATTATATTCTTAGAGACTGAAAAAGCCTTTGAAAATATCCAACACACCTTTATGATAAAAGTCTTGGAGAGATCAGGAATACAGGGAAAATATCTAAATATAATAAAGGTGATTTATAAGAAGCCGCCGCCAACATCAAACTAAATTGAAAATACTCAAAGCAATCCCACTAAAATCAGAAATTAGACAAGGCTGTATTTTCTTCCCTTATCTATTTAATATAGTTCATAAAGTTTTAGCTAAAGCAATAAGAGAACGAATGGAGATTAAGGGGATACAAATTGGAAAAGAAGTGTAACTATCACTATTTGCAGATGATATGATTTTATAAATAAGTGACCAAAAATATCTACCAGGGAACTTTTACAGTTGATAAACACCTTCAGCAATGTAGCAGGATATAAGATTAAATCAAAGAAATCAGTAGCGCTCCTATAAACTAAAGATAAAAGGGCTGAAAAAGAAATAAGGGAAACATTACTTTTTATAATAGCTGCAAATATCATTAAATACCTTGGAGTAATGATAACCAAAGAAGTAACACATCAATTTGAAAAGAACTTTAAATCACTAAAGAAAGTAATCAAAGAGGATATCAGAAAATGAAAAGATCTCCCTTGTTCCTGGATAGGGAGGATCAACATAGTAAAAGTGGCAATTCTACCAAAAGCAATCTACTGATTCAATGCACTTCCCATCAAAATTCCAACACAATTTTTTACAGACCTTGAAAGAACAATACTCAATTTCATTTGAAATAACAGGAAAGCCAGAATTACCAAAACAATTTGCTCAACAAAAGAACCTCAAGAAACATCATAATTGCTGCAATTTGCAGGTATTTTTTTTTCTTCTTTATTTTGTATTTATCAAAAAAAAACAGTAAAAAGAATTTAAAATACGGAAGAGTTAACAATAACTATACAGAGGATAAGAATCATAAGCATGGCTTATCAAGGGTGGAAATACAAATAAGATTGCTACACATATATTTTCTTTGTGTTCAGCTTACCCTCTGAATTTTTTTTTCCATCCCTGTATATCCTTATTCAAGGTTTCTTCCCCCTCCCAACACATCTGGTCATTTTTCTTCTCTGCAACTCCACATCCCCTCCCTGGGCAGGTATTAAAAAAGGTGATATTTCCCTAATTTCTTTTTCAGCCCTTTTATCTTTAGTGTATAAGAGGGCTACTGATTTCTTTGAGTTAATCTTGTATCCTGCTACATTTCTAAAGGTGTTTATCAGTCATAGAAGTTCCCTGGTAGAATTTTGTAGATCACTTATATATACAATCATATCATCTGCAAATAGAGATATTTCGACTTCTTTGGAGCTCGGAAGACTAAATGAGTTTCAAACAACAGATATTGAATTGTTTATCATATTTAATTTTTTGCTATAACTGTGTCTTAGTTGATAGAATATAAAAGTAAACAATTTGGTATTTATTTACAGAGTCCCCCAGTTAAAAGTTTTGGTGATTTTGCGAAGACCATGAGCTAATCAAGTGTTGAATATTTTAAAGACTGAAAAATCATCAATGTCATTCATCATTAAAACAAACTGAAGGAAAAAAAAACATGATTATATTCTTAGAGACTGAAAAAGCCTTTGACAATATCCAACACACAAGAAGAAAAATTATTATACCTACTCTTTGACATTTATGTGCTTTTATATTATCAAATTTGTAATGTGATGCTTTTTGATATAATACATATGTTAACACATAATAAATTCTTATGTAATACCAGAAAGAAAACAATAAAAAGAAAAGATGCAGATCTTTTAAATGCAATGTATCTGTGTCCTGTTTGTTACCAAGTTGTTTGACTTAGTTGGTTGACTTATGGCTTTTCCATAAGTGCCCTCTGGAGGTTCGTAGCACTTGGGGAAAGCCCTTCGCTATAGCATGTTGAAAGCATAACTTCTGCATTTGATATTCTTCAGTAAATTCTCTGTGTGACATACTTCTCTTCTCATACAGTCCTAGGGTCAGATGAAAAAGAACTTTTGTGCAGTTGGTGCTTGTCTCTCAGGATGGAGTACTGTGGGCCATCTCTGACATCGATGTCCTGCCTTTGGCTCTTTTACAGCAGGTAAAGCAAACACCATTGACTTTGTGACAAATTGTTGCTACCAGCCACATGATCTCTACATTTTTTCATTTCTTTTTGGCTTGAATATTTTCATGGAGATTGTCCAACAATCCTTTTAAATCATTTTGTTTTGAAAACGTGAAATATCAAAATTCGAACAAAATATTTGTTCCCTCTAATATATAAAGATTAGAAAATGTAAGCCCTTGGCTTTATGGCATATTATTCAAAATTTAAAAAAACCTTTTCCTCGTGACACAATAATTTTAATATTATTTGGGTTGGCTTTAGCCCCATTATTGAAATATGATGAAATTCTCTTTATTTTGAAAGAAATAGGACTGACTACAGTTGATGAAAAATTTTTATTAATAAATGTGCCGCTGTTATTAATGCATTCTACAGGTTAGTGCTATCTTAATCTTGTCCTTCTCCATGAAAAGTGTCTTGCACTTCTATAGTACTATACTTTTAAGTCTATTATTCCAATTCAAATTTAGGAATTCTTCTCAAATCAAAGAGCATTGTATCAGCAACTTTCAAAGAACCTACCTGTCTTATTTCATTTTTTGTATATATTCATTTTACATATTTTTCTTTTTTTGTTGTTCCTATTATTCATTCTTTCAATGAATATTTTAAGTAAAATGAAAAAAGATACTGTGTTTTATTCCATAGCTCAAACTATTATATAGACAATGAAGAATCATAGCTACTTAAAATGCTATAGGTAAGCAATTAGTAATACAAAAAAGTAAAAACAACACTAATACATACAATCAGAACCCATAAAAATTAAAAGACTATGCAACCTTTTTGTAAATTGACTTTGTCCTAGAATGAAAGGGATATTCAGGGCTTTTATACAATTTCAGGTCAAATTAAGTAGAAACAGGTTGAAACAAGCAATTCCTATTTTATTAAGGGAATGGAAAAACCTCAAACATTCAGTTCTTAAATCCTCCTCCCAGCAAGGGAAAAAGCCTTTGATTTGCTGGTATCTGCAGCTGTGGTATAGTAGTCTCTTGCTGGTCTAGGTCATCTTCTATCAGGACAACAGCTCTCTGTTGTCAAGGGCCCAGGAAAACCCAGGGTTGGCTTATGAGAAAGTGTTAAGAGTACATGTGTTAAGGCTCCCATTTATCACCAGTTTCTAATTCCTGGGATCAGGCTGGGCTCTTGTCCCTTAGAAGCCTAAGAGCCCATACATTCCATAAAGGGCATAGTCTAAAACACTTTAATTTTGTCAAAAATATATTATCTTTAAGAGATATAATTTTACCATTACTATTATTATTTCATAAATGAAAAATTTATCATTATTGTAAATAAATATAAATATATGAAAAGTAATTTACAGTAATCAGTCACCTGTAGAAACCTGATGGAGCCTAATCATAATATGTTCTTTACTTTCATACTGTTTTTATACACCACACATTTACATGGAATTACTTTAAAACTAAATTCATATCTGGCCTGAAGTTTAATACAGATCGACCATCTTCAGCCTTTCAAGAATTGGAAATGAGGTGTGTGATCAGCTGTATTTTTTTTTAATATTTTCTTCTCTTGTCTTACACAATTATAAATTTTAAATTTCATTTACTTTCACACTTCTTATTTACTTCACTTATCAAATTGTATATATCTTCCACATGGCATACTTTATCACTTTAAAAATTGTACTTTAACTTTTTGTAATTGATTAACTACATCAATGAGACATAATTGAGGAAAGCAGCAGACAACATCAGGATCTAACCCATGGGTTAGAGAATATTTAAGATGCTACACAGTCACAAGTCAAATAAAGAGCAAAATATGTAACATTCCTTCTAAAATGACATTATTTTTTGAGACAGGATTTCTTCATGTAGTTTTGGAGCTTGCCATGTTACTCACTCTGTATAACAGGCTGGACCCAAACTCACAGAGATACACCTACCTTCACTTTCTAAATACTGGGATTAAAGGCATGCACCATTACTGCCTGACTACACAATAATATCTTTAATGGACAGAGCTAAAATTGAAAAAAGAATACTGTGGCTCTCTTCTTTATAAATATAAATTTATTTATTATAAGAACTGTTTTAATGTTTTCATTTTTACAAATTTATTAAACAATATAAATGAATTTCCATTTATAATAAAAATCTCTCATTTCAACTAAAAATTGTAAGATGTGTTAGGGATTTTATCATATTCGATCAATGATTTCAGTATCAGGATATTTAATAGACTAAGGGTTCAATGTAAATATTTTGGCCAAATATGGATGCCCTCTTACTAATATTCATATCTTGTTGGTATCAATTCTTTAGTAGCCTTTCTCACATGCCTTATAGAATAATAGAATATAGATAATAATTCCTATTTTATTACTAATTATAACTTTTACTCAGCATATCTTATTAGTATTAGCATAGAAGTGATCTGTATGCTCTCAAGTGGGAAATAAATCATATACATGCCTATTTTCTTTCTTATTTATAAACAAAATGTTAGATGTTATGTCTTTAATCCCAAAACTGGTGAGGCCATGCAGGAAAATTTCTGTGAGTCAATGTAGCCTGGAATAGAAAGAAATGTCCAGGCCACTTGAGATGAGAAGGAGGAAAGTTGTTTGTTTCAATTATTTTTTGTGGTGAAATATTTTAGACACATTAACTGAACTGTAATGCTAATATGTTTGTTCCAAGAACCTTTTAAATATTAAAAGCACATTATTATTTCTGAAAAGTAAATAAAATTAGTGGAACTTAAGAAAAAATTAAAAAAATAATGATTCAAAAACTTTATCCTATTATCTTTAATTAATTTTGCACCCTGGCATCTTAAATTCCACTGGAGATATTAATAATTCAAATGTTGCCCAATATGCTATTAGATATATTTGCATTTTATGGTCTCCTTATTCTCTTTCACCTTAGTATAACCCTTTTCTTCCCAGGGGTGTTAAAAGTTTTAATCTACTTAGTGGGAGGTAGAATGAGTTGAAGGCAAATTTCCGGATAACACTCAACATTTGTCCCAGGATGAATCAATTGTTCTGACTCTTGCAGTGATGAAGTGTGAGGAATGAATACATTGATTACTTAATGGTCTCTCAACTTTCACATATTTTCTCAGTCAAGTAGACACATGCTTTTAATTTTCTTACGTATGCCAATCTCTTAATACTAAAATGTTTTATATGTTTATTTATAAATGTTTATTCATAAATTTGTATTTTTTATACAGTGTCTATGTATTTGGGCCCTAGACAAAAATTTGTCTTTGAAAGTCTTTGTTAGAAAATTGAGCCAAGCCAAATCATGGATAATATAAATGAGAATAGGATCAGCAAGAGCAGAAGCAATCTTCATAATGGGTTGAAAGTTACAACCCATGAGAGATGAGATGGTCAGAAAACAGGCCCTTTCAATGTTAACACTGATAGAAAGGTAGTCAGTGTGAGCCTGAAGGGCTGAGTGGGTTATGTTCTCATTAAGTAATTGCTTTCTTCTTTCTTCTTGATTGAAAATAAAAGGAAAATAAGTGCATGCATTTAAGGGCTTAGTAAATTGTCTAATGAAAAAATTCATTGGAAAACTTGAGGAAGTGAGGAACTTCAAATCTAGTTTAAAATGAAAATCTTAATGGTGTCTAGAAACTTTCTGGTAATGTTAAAGATAATTTAGAAACTCATGATTTAGGAAAATGTTAGTTTTGTTTATAACATAGCAGAGCAGTTTTATAACCTAGCATTTGGTAGTACAGTGAAAACAATCAGTTGAATGTCTTATTCTAATGAAAGAATAAAATAAAAGTGAAATACTTAGTAAATGATACATGAATATTTCCCATGTTAAAACCTATGAGGAAGAGAAAAAGGGTTACTTTGTCATCATTTAATATTTTATTTTTTGAGTTTCCAATGTAATCTATAATTTTTCTTTTCCTTTTTTTAACCCTCCCTTATATACTTCCTTACCATCTTTTAAATTCATGGCCAATTTTTATTACTTTTTATATGCTAATGTACATATATATTTCTAAATAAAACCTTTTCAGTCTGGGAAATGTTATATTTATGTATGTTCTTGGAGCTGACCATTTATTAACTGATAACCAATTAGTACTACTTGCCTGCTTAGTACTACTTGCCTGAGGAAGATTACTTTTAGTCCTAATATTTTATTGTTGCCTATATTTTTTTGTAGGGTTGAGTACTTGCAGGGTTTTTCCAAAATACTTTAGCATATGGACTGTTGTTGTCCAATTTCAGAACACATTTAGGCAGTCATTTTGATGAGAACTTATGGGTACAGCTTCTGACCAATCTCATTAAAAAAAAAAAAAAAATCCTGATCATCTGGCTCTTAAGATTTTTCTGCCTGTTCTCAACATTTAAATGATACTGGAGTCTTTAGTAATGCATAAGAGCTTTTTTTAAAGATGTATCAGTTAGAACTGCTCCCTCCAACTTTGCATTCTGAAGATTTAGTCTCCTGTTATTATCTACATCTGTTTCAAAGAAATGTTTAAATGATGATGATGGAGAACTATACTAATTTGTTTGTATAAAGGCAAATATTAGTAAGTTATGTAGATTATTTTGACTTTGTAAATCGTACATTTTCTAGCAAAATAAACTCCTTGTAGAATTTACTTTGTGGCAACAGTTAGCCACTGGACAAGAAACTGTTCTGGTATTGACTGCTTGATAGTATGCAGTATAAACTGGACATGCAAGTTCCATAAGAAAGTGACCTCTAAATGTTGGCAAAACAAGCCAAGATGGTTCTTCAGGTTCCTGCTTTGCAGAAAAAAACTTGCTAGGCATCCTTCTGGACACAAGGAGAAGCAACTGACATACTGTGTCAGATTTCCTGCATCACTGAAAGGCATGCCAGAGTCTTTGGGCCATAAAGGCTAAAGATGTTGCCCCAACGTTACAAAGGAACTTTGGGTGACTGTCCAGGCAGACAGGTGTCATCTCTGGCAGTTTCTAGACTTTGGAAGTTGCTTGCACTTCCTGTTTATTTAAATAATATTATATCCTTCTGTGGTCTTTGATGTGGTTGAAGGTTTAATAATTATAGGTATAGTTTTTTTTAGTTTAAAAGTTATATTAGATATGAAACTTCAGATTCACAAGGATAAAGTAAATAATAAAATATTCTCTTTAATTTTGTGAATACAAATAGACTGGATATTGTGACTGTAATTTTTGATTGATAGCTGTTCTGTTGTATGTAATTTTGCTATATGGAAATTATAACTTTCCTTTTTAATTAGACAGAAAAGAGGAAATGTGGTGGAAATGTTCTCTTTGTGATGTAAATAAAGTAACCGGTTTAGCCTATGTAGAGCACCATAGAAGTGGGTGGAGAATCAGAGGACAGGCAGGTGGGAGACTGGTGGAGTTAGTCTCCATCCGACCTCCAAAGAAGACAGACATGTAAGAGACACAGGTGAGCCATGGGCTGAGCCACGTGGTGAGTTGATTAGTAGAAATGGGTTGATTTAAGACAAAAGTGCTAGCTAGTAATGTGCTTGAGACATGGGCCAAACAGTATAAAGTTAATATAAGTGTCTGATCCATTTCTTTGGGGGATAAAAGCCGCCCGCGGGCCAGGTTTCAAACCTCTTGCCCAAATGGCCCGGTAACATTCTACAACAACTGCTTTAGATGTCCTGATTTCTAAGGTCTTTTAACTTCTTGAAGATGAGAATTTCTATTTTCCAATAAAGAAAAACACAGAACAATGGCTAAACTATTTCTTAATGTGTTTCTATAAAATTATAGAATTGTCTCTTTAGTGAATGATCTATTATTTCTCCTTATCAAGATTATTTCTATTTGAAATGAGTCATTGTGGAGTGGTATAATTTACATTTAATGAATTAGTATGGAATATCAGAGAAGAAATTCACCCATTGTCAAACCAGGAGAGTCAGAGTGATAACTCATGCCTTTAATCCAAGCAGGAGAAAGACAAAGTGGTGACCTATACCTTTAATCCCATAACTCAAAAGACAGAGATCTTTGTGTGAGTTTAAGATGTAACTACCAAACAGTAGTAACACACATGTTTAATCTTAACTCTAGAATTATGTTGCAGAGCTGAACCCAGAAGTGAAGGACCTGAGCAAAGAATATATTTAAGGAGACATAGGAAGACAGTGGTGGCTATAGTGATATATTTTATATTTAATAAAACCAGTATGGAATCAGAGAACAGATCCAACCACAGTCAAGCCAGGAGAATCAGAAAGTTTTAAGTCTTGCCTGATCCCATAACTCCAGAGTCAGAGATCTTTCTATATTTCTGTGTTCAAGGCCTAACCACCAATTAGTAGTAGCTCACACCTTTCATCTTAACTCTAGAATATGATGCAAAGTTGAACTTGGAAGTGAAACAGTTGGACAAAAAAAAGTAATTAAGGCAGACATAGGAAGACAGAGATTTTTTGTAGAAGAATTAGGAGCTAGGCTGAGAAAGCTAGAAGATAGCTATTACCCTGCAATTTGGGTGAGTGAAATTTGACTGTGGTCTGTTTCTTCTCTCTGATATTCTATCTTTTCCCCCATATCTGGCTCTGAGTTTTTGTTAAATGGAAATTAAAATTTGTGTTTCAGTGGGGGATTCAGTAAATGCAACCAGTAGGCTGAGAACTTTGGAAGATAGTTGAGTGAGAATTGACTGTGGTCTATTTCCTCTCTCTGGTGTTCCCACTTTTTTTCCCAATATCTGACTTTGAGTTTTCACGTAATAACAAGTAGA
This sequence comes from Sigmodon hispidus, assembly GCA_004025045.1. NCBI lineage: Eukaryota > Metazoa > Chordata > Mammalia > Rodentia > Cricetidae > Sigmodon > Sigmodon hispidus. The sequence continues at coordinate 40,443 of PVIH01011307.1, read as the reverse complement.
AGTTGTGTTTCATCTTTATTAATTTTGATGTTTTCCATAGCTTGTTTTCATCTGAATAAAAAATAGTGAACTCCCTTGCCCAGTGTAGCACATATCATGGTTTCGATTCTGAGGTCAACACATCTTTGAAGTAGACAGCATAATTTAGCACAGAAGGTTTTATATATAGTTCAGTATCTTTCCATAGCTGTTGTTCCTTTCTCATTGGCACTGAGAAAATTTAAAGTTAACAAAGTGTTTTGTAACCTATTTTTTGGGGGGGTCTTTGTTACCCTTTTTTGTTTATTTAGTATATCTTTCATAGTTTTATTGACCTTTCTATAAATGCTTGCCCTATAGGATTGTGTAGTATACCTGCAATTTTCATTACATTATAATAAGTAAAATAAAATAGTTTTATTTTACTTGAGATATATGCTTGATCATAGTCTTAATTTGTAGAGATATTGCTATAATGCCCATAACTTCTAACAAATGTGTGGCTATACAATAAGTCTTTACTGAGCTCATAGTTGATGTCCATTGAAATCCTGAAAAATGTATTTATTGTATTGTTACATAATCTTTCATATTTTGTAAAATAAAATACATCCTTCTGCCAAGCTTTATTTTTTGTATATCTTTTGTCTTCCTGCTTTTAAAAGTTTAATTATAGAAAAAAATGTGTAGATATTTATTCTACAATTTCTTTGGTTTCTTGCCACTACTATTGCCTTTTTTTAAAACCTTTGTTGTTGACATGACATTTTCAAAAGAACCTCTCAGGCTTCTAGCACATTTTTTTCTTACAATTGATTAATTTCATCACTACATGTGCTAGTAGGCCTGACAGATCATTACAGAATTAATTGTGTGTTATATATAAGGACTAATTTTTAATTCTAATTATTTTTACAAGAAAATAAATATTGCAGTTAATTCTGACTAATCAGGAATAAAATCAGCATTTTTAATGTGTAAAACAACTCTTTATGCATACTGAAAGTCAGCTACTAAGTTGAGGTTCTGCAAAATCCATTAATACCATTTTAATAGCATATAATTCTGACTTTTAGACAGAATTATAAGGGTTCTGTGTCATTTACATATATTTTTTCATTTGTAAACTTTCTTTCTTAATTTATTTGTGTCAGCATTGAATATATGGGTTTCTGAAATTGATATTCCCTTTACATGATGAGGAAGAATTCAGTTAGTTTCTTTATAACTGTTTATTGAAAATAAATACAAAACTTTATATAACAAAGAGAAACATTCAGGACACCTAAAAAATACTGTAATAAATCCTCTCTTTTCTAAAATACATGAAATATAAAAGATAACATCTAAAGCTCCTCAAGCCAGATTAGGCTCAGCTATAGAAGAAGAAAGCACAGTAGATCACAACTAATGCCCACGGATGCACTATGGCCACCACAAATTTCTGGTAAGCAACTTTTTTGTTTTGCTTTGATTGTTTTTTGTTTTTGTTTTTTTTTGTTTGTTTGTGTGTGTGTGTGTGTGTGTGTGTGTGTGTGTGTGTGTGTGTGTGTGTGTGTGTTTTAAATCACTTTATTCACCCATGGAATTCTTTTACTTTAAGTATAGTTTTTATTAATCTCTTCCAAAGAAATATTGCAAGCTCTTTGCAGGGTTCATTTTCTGCCTATAATTGATCAATTTCTTTATTAAATTAATAGTTAAAGCTAAAACAATTTTTGCCCACTTGTGTCAATTGATAAAGTCTTAATTTTTTAAAATGTTTTTTCAGGTATGTCTTTAATTTGTTACTTGATTTATGTGCTATAAATATCTACTTCAGTATAATAATTTTCCTTTGCACTAAAATTCAATGACATCCACAGCATTCCATGCATCTATAACCCACAAAACCATTATGTGGGCACCTATAAAGATTGGCTTTTTACATTAGCATATTCTTTCTTCCCATGACATTGGTCTTAGGAGATTTCAATAACTTTAGTCTTACTCTTCTATTCAATTTCTTAGATGTATTTTTCTACCATGTTCTACATTATAACTGGGAACCAGCTTCTAAAATGGCTGTATTCATATCTCTTCAGCCTTTAGGTATAATTATATTACAAGTTAACTATGAATTTGACATCTGCTTTACACACAATGAGTATATGCCATATGAGACTATTGCTTTCTTAAATCTCTTCAAATCTAACTTTTTTACAGGCATCCATTTAGCTCTTACATAGTCTGGGAATTTCTATCATTTGGGAATTTCTGTATGGCTACTAGATTAATTAAGTTTAGCTGTTTGGAAGCCTTAGGCTATTTCTTTGTAATTTTATAAGACAATGTTGAGTTTTCTTCTCTTTTAAACTTTGCTGTCTGGGTCTGAATATCTCTATGGTCTGTTTCTTAAAAAGGTTTTATTTTTTTAAATTTTAATCTTGACATTCATGTTTACTGAATTTTAAATAATACAACAGAAATGATCAAATAATATTTATAATAAATATTACAAAAAACTCATCTACATTAATTATTTTCTCACTTAATTGTTTTATATATCATTCATAGTATTGTCAAGCAGAGAGCAAATTTCTTTCAAGAAAACAGTGTTGTTGTTGTTTTTTTTTTTTTTTTCTGGGAAGAAAACTCTCTGTTTTACAATAATATTCCATGTTCTGAAATTCTAAGTGACTCACCCAATCTCCTGAGAATGATGATTCAGATGACTGTGAAGTGAAAAAGATAAAAAATGTGCCAGCATCTTGAGGAAGGGGGCCTAGAGAAGCCACAACATACCAGGAGAGGGAACATACTAAAGTCTGCTGTCTGCATGAGGGACCATGAATCACATGAATCAGGCCAATTGCTTGTGGGTGGAAAGTGTCAGGCAAGTGGCTTTTTTTTTTTTTTTTGGAAACTATTAAAAAAAAATTAGATGCCAGATATTACATAAATTCTGCTTCATTTTATAAACTGAAGCCTGATATTGAGGTAGAGCTGAAAGATTATAGAGACAGAGGAATTTCCAATTTTAATCTTCCCAACTCATTCATGAATGCTCTGCCTCGATGCCTTTCAGACCTCAACAAGAGGAAAAAGCCAAATCTTTTATCTTCTTGTCTTATCTCTTACTGTTTTAACTTTTCTACTGCTAGAAATAAAGAATCCTGTTACTACTCCCTGACTTTTATGGCTAAATCTGTGAATAGATCTATTTCCTAATTTTAAGACAAAATTTATTAGATATACAATTTATTACCAAAAAATTAGTGCTTACAAATATTAATTTAATATTTATAAAAATTGTACTTCATAAAACATTTATTTTTCATGTAAACTTATGTTTATATTAGATATACTAATAACTTTTTAATATTAAAAGATTTTAAATTTTAAGTCAACAAAAGAGCCTATGCTTGAGAAAAGCACTGTGTTGCTAAAAAAGTACTCATAATATGATCTTCATAAGAATATTTTAATATATATGAATTTAGTTGTAAACCACAAGACAATAGAATTTTGTTCAAAATTCTGTATCATTAAAAAGTTGATAAATAATGTATACCATTATTGAAAATAATGTATTAAGTAAAATTTTACTAGCATATTGCAAATAAATTTTATTTAAGAAAACACATGATTTTAAAATTCTTTTCTTTTTTAGAAATAGGATTCTCTTTTTTTAAGCAATAGTAAAATTATCAATCAAGCTCAGACTGAGTGATGTAGCACCTATACAAATATTTTTATAAAAACACCTAGTAGTATTGCTTCTACAAATGGAAAAAAAACAGTGTTAGACATTTAAACAGTTAAAGCTACAGATTTTTAGTTAGACCATAAGAAAGAAAGCAAGAATAAAGTGTTTAGAGCTTTGCAGAACCTGTACTTTATTACAACAAAGAATTAATTTTCTAAAAAGGAGAAGAACAAAAACAAGTAAAAGAAAGTATGGCATATTAAAAAAAAGTGAAGATCAGAATGATTCATTACTCAATTTTAAATAGGACAAGTTTATTCCAGATGATCTTTAAAATAGAAAGAAGTGGAAATCTGCCCTATTGCATAGCACTTTAAAGGTGTATTATAATTAGTCCCCATGCAAATGAACTATTATCCCACTTAAATTATTTCTTTTTTATAAAAAAAATTAGTGTCTTTTGTTTATGCAGCTATATGGTTAAGGAGGTCAAGTTTACAAAAAATTACAGACTTTGTAGGAAACAAAATAAAAAAACCAAAGCATCATTCACATAGAAAAAACAGAGATGGAAGTTAGAAGAGAAAAAATTTGTATATAAAAGTAACATATTATTTAAGTTCATAGAAAAATAAAGTGATAATATAAAAATCAAACTTTAAAGCATACTATAATTTCTTTTCGTTTAATATCATATAAGCAAATAAGCAAATACAAAAACATTTAAAAATTAGAACAAGCAATTTAAATACTTATTTTAATTATTAAAATTAACAGAATTATTAATTTGTTAAAATAATATTTTTACAGTTAACTCTTTTATTTTTTACAACTATAAAGAAATTGTATTATTGCTCTTTTTATTTTTTTTCTTCTCTCTCCAAGCCCTTCAATATATAGCTGATTACAGATTTATGGATTTTTTAAAAATTTTTTATCTGTCATTACATACTTTTATGTATATCTTTTAGTTAAATATAGATAGATTAAAAGATAGATGAGAAAAAATAGGGAGGTAAGTGTAGGGATTACACACCAAGGACATTTTTCTTTGTAATTGATAGAGATTATTAGAGAAAAACCACAACACTCAGGATGCATAATTGAGAAGTATACTCAGAAAAGAAATATCTTCCAAGCAGTTTCTGAGTGTAAGGCTCAAGAAACATAGTAAATGATATTCAAACTCTCTATAATATTGTATTTCTGTTTCCAATACTTATTTAGTACATTCATGGATATTAATAAAATGTTGATTTCAATAAAGTCCATGGAGATTATGTTATAAAACCTTTTAAGGCAAATGAATTCTGAAGAAGAGAAATATTATAATTTACTGACAAGATGAACTCCAGAGAGAACACCAATTATTGTACTGAAAATAATCATGTTTTAAGTATTTCACAATGTGACACAATTTAATAGTAGTGACATTAACTAGGTTTTCAATTATCACTTGAAGCAGTTTAAGAAGTTATGAAACTTCATATTTTCTAAAAATTTTTATGAATTTTCTTGGGAAAAATTAAAGCTTTTAAAATGAGTCACTGGAAATCTTCTAAGATTACATTATATTTTTCCCAAATGCTCATGAAAGGCTTTTTATACTAATCATAATCATATGTAATCTCTACAGATATTTTCATCATGAATCTCTTTAAAAAATTCTTTTCCAGTGTAGTGTTTATTTGTATAAAGGAATTTGTCTGCATTATATTCTCTAGTAATAATATCTAAAAATTATGGTCACTGTAAAGCTTGTCAGTAGCTCCTACAACATACAAAAAAAGACAGTATTTAAATTAACAGTTATAATTATATGAAATTGATATGGTTTGACATTTCTAATAGTTGAAAAGTGAATGTTTGCTTTTCTCACCATGTAGCTCTGGTTCACTTTGAACTCACTCTGTAGACTACACTGGTCTCTGACCCTCAGACATCTAGCTGTCTCTTCATCTGCTTTCAAAGGACTGGGATTCAAGAATATACCACTATGCCAAGCTTAAACAACAATAACAACAAAAACCTTGTAGCTAAAAGATCTGGAAGAAAGTAGAACAAGCCACAGCCACTTCTCACCACTACAAATGGTCAGCCAACATGAGTAGATCCTGTCTCTACAAGTTATCAGACTAAAGAGAGAAAGGGGAAGGGAAAAGAAACTACAGAGCAGGCGAAAATGGAAGGTCTAAACTCCTGCCTTCTCCTGCCTTATATTCCTTTCCCTTCCCAGCCATATCACTTCTTATTTCAACTTTCCTGATGCTGAGATTAAAGGAGTATGTCATTACTGCTTGGCTCTCTTTTTATACTAACTAGATTAATCTCATGTAGCCCAGGCCGGCATTAAACTCACAGAGATCAAGACTGATCTTTTCCTTCTTTGTGCTAAGACTAAAGGTGTATGATACCAATTCCTGTCTAACTCTGTGGCTGGCTCTGTCCTATGATCTTCTAGCAATCTTTATTTGAGAAAACATACATCAACACAGAACAGTGGTAGATTATGACTTTCATCTCAACGTTGACAAAGGAGGCAGAAGCAGGTAGACCTCTGTGAGCTAAAGGCCAGCCTCATCTACAAAGCAAATTCTAGGACAGCCAGAACATTTAATGCTGTCTAAGGCAAACAATCAAACACAAACTAATACATTGTTAAGCTAAAAGTTCTTACATGGTATCAGATCAAAATCTATAATAAAAAATTTGGTCAATATTTTTTTGGCTAGATTGGTGTTTACATTTCTCTTTTAGTGGCCTGCAAAATACCATCTCTCTCCAATGTGACTAGAATGTAGGAGTGAGGTTTCTCTGTGGGCCAAAGTTTGAACTTCTCCACATTTAGTGATTTGCATGGGAATTGTCCTCAGCAATAGTACTCTGTTTTCAATTTGAGAACATTTGGATTTAAAGTACAGCCTTGTTGCTTATAGATTTCTATGGGACCACCTTAGTCAACAACTCAATTGAATATAATCTATGCTTATCACTGGAAGCTTCACCGGGTTCTAATAAATGGTCACTTGAAGCTCTTTATCTACCAGTATTTGTCCTCATTACAATCACCTTCGTAGATTACAAGAAGTTTTCATGACTCTAGATTATACAAAACCCATGAAATACTCCTGGATTCCAGTCACCTTTCTCATTCTCTCCCCCCACCTCTCTCTTTCATTCTCTCCCTCACACACAAAGATATCTACCTTTACAATCCATTCTATTTATACTTTCCAGGAAGATACGTAAGTCCTAAATAGGACCCAATTCTTAACTAACCAGAGAAATGGAGAATACCAGGAGAAAGAAGGGGTGGGTAGAAACTGTAAGGAGTAAGTTATAATCCAGATATATTGTATGGGAAAGAAGTATATTTTCAATAAAATGTCCCTACATGAGTGAAAGAAAATTAAGTTATCTTAAATTGAGTTAAATTAATTATTTCCTGACATCTCACTAACTCATTGAATTATTACTTTTAATTTACTTTTATGATAAAAAATTGTAAAGCATTTACAGTTGTAATGTTTTACTAAGGGTTATTTTTCTTGTGCATTTTTTTTGTTTTATTATCTTATATTTGTTTGTCATGCTTTGCATAGGAATGGCTATTTTTCCCAGGAAGCTTTTAAGAATTTACTGCCAAGTAGTACTGAAGAAATATCTACATTTTTCAAGTTATAATTTTACTATTATCTTGTCTGTTACACATTTTGACTGTCAAATAATTATTCAGTCTACATCTTTTAGAGTATTCATTTAAATATAAAATATCTGTCTATTTGCATATCACATAACAAAATGTGAATATTGTCATAATGTAATATATATTTCCCTTAGCTTCATGTAGATGTCTATTTTAAAACTCATTAAAATAAACTTTAAAAGGTCTATTATCATAAAAGCATTCTTTTGCAAAATATAGAAAATAACACAGACACCCACAACTGGAAAATGTGCAGAGACTGAGAGATATTGAAACATAAATGTTAACTCTGATGTGTTCGATGAATTCCTCACTTCAAGGTTCAAAAAGTAATGCAGAAGTAGAGGAGAATGTCAACCAGGGAGGAAGGATATCTCCAAGAAAACTGTCTCTACCAAACAGAACAGGACTGATAGCCATATGAACTCCCAGAGACGAGTTAACATGCATATGTCCTGCATAGATTTGAGTAAAATGGACTCCAAGTTCTGAGAGGAGGACGTGTACATGAACTCCCACCCATTCCCAAGAAGTTATCTAAAATTGACAACTACATTTTGAAACCTATAGGACACTTGGAGGTTAATACTGCACTATGAAAAACTTACAATAATTTAAATTCAACAGGCAGGGGGTCCTGTGGTCTACCACAGAAAATGTTGACTGAGCAGCCATGTGGAGCTAACTAGTAAGGGAAATTCTTCTGTGCCCTCTGCATCAACTTCTGCTTCCAGGTTCTTGCACTGTGTGAGTTTCTTCCCTCATTGCTTTTAATAATGAACTGTTATATGAAAGTATGAATGAAATCCACAACTTTCTTTTGGTGATGGCCATTTCAGTACCAAAATAGTAACCTTTACATTAATGTTTAATTAACTGCTTCTCCTGACCACTGTAACAGTGATTACAAAAATTGCAATGGGTACATTATTGGCCAAAGTAAGAGTTGATTCACAAGTACTGTAATAGTTACTCTCCACTGCAAAATTTTACAATCACATAGGAATTAACCCTTTAAACAACTCTATGTGAAATATTTAAAATATGTTAATTTTTGTCATCTTCAAGAAGTTACTTAGAACAGGTTAAATGTTTGGAAAAAATTTATATTAACAGCATCGTCATTGGCAGCATCAGCATCCATATTGGCATAATTATCCAATGAGATATTGTTCAGAAATGGATATGAAGAAAAAAGTGAGTTGAGTGCTATATTTCATATCTTTTATCTTTCCAAGTATAGACAAAAATGGTAAGCATTATTAAATTATTGCTTCCATAATTTCCTCATTATGTTGGACTGTTTTCTGAAACTGGGAATCTAAAATCACCATTTTCTTCAAATTCCTTTCATATTTTTTCTCAGCTATGACACAGATAACTCATATAGTTATTTGCTCACTAATGTTAAAAATAGGACCCTATTACTTCTATCATTAAAGTAAAATCTGAACTCAGAGAAGCCAATACAAATGAGTTCACCAATTAATGTACATAAAAGGAAAACCTGTTCAAGAAAGGAAGAAAAACAAATAAATGCCAAGACACATATATGATCTTTTCAACAAATTTTAGGTGTACTAAAAATAGCTGTATTTTGAAGCAGTGAAGAGACATAAAATACATTCAAACTTTAAGATAATCTGAAAAGTTCACATCCTTAATTTTCATATCTATAAATGCTGTAGGGTTTAAAGCAGTGAAATGTTAGGATAGAAAGTTAAATCTCTCTATCATCTAAAATTTAAAATATTTTATATAACAAAAACTTTGAATAAAATATTTTGTTTCATGATAATATATTAAAGGAGTCACTGAAAATATATATTGTGAGCATTGTTATAATAAACCACAGGAAACATAAAGAAGTACCATTAGCTTTGATGTTAATGTACGTTTTAAATGTAAAGTATGGAGGGAACGCTTTGTTAAATAACTTAATATCATTAAATCACTATGAAAATATTTATATTGCCATCCAAGTTCCCCTGTTTATAGTTGTACTCCCATTTGCTCTAAAGAAAACAGCCAAGCTAATGACATTTAGAGTGATGGCAGCATCATCTGTCAGCCTTCTCTGTAATTCTCTCCAGGCTCTGGCAGACAGATACATTTTCACTTGCTATGAAAATTTAAGTATCAAAATAACATGAAAATAACTTTAAGGGTATGACAAAAGAGCATAATGCAAGGACTTTGAAAGTTAATGTGTCTGTGTGTCTAAATGTGTCAAATGCAATTTTATATATTTTAGAAAATATAATAATTCTTTAAAAGTTTCAAAGGACAAAGAAAGACAAGATTTTTGCAAGTTTAAATGAATACTAGTCAGAAAGCATTGTGAATCAGGTAAATAACAACAAATATGGTTGTATTTTTTTAACTTACTTTTATAGAAAAGTACTTGTACAATTACAAACATGCCCAATATTATAATGAGAGTGTTAATCATGGATTATCCCAGATTATATATCTTTACCTGCCCGTTAATATTTATTCTACTATTTTACCAGTGTTGTGTCTCATGATTTTACAGATATAGAACATGCTAGTGCCAAATTTGCAACAAGAATTAAAATTAATTTAATTTTCATGAAGGATTTAATGACTGCCTGTCCAATCTACAGAACTTCTATATTTATTTACTTTTCTAGTAAAGGAGGTAATCAGTTTCCTCTAGGTTAGAAAGGATATAGGAAGAAAAATAACTCATGAATATTTTTTCAATGTGATGTCAGTGAAACAGTTAGTAAGCCTTTATAGACAATTAATTAATTCAGAAAATATTTTGAAATGACCTTTATAATTTTAGTTATTGATAACTTACCTCTTTAAGTTTTGTGATTCTTAACTACATTCCTAGTTTATTTATGTTATATATTTCATATCTATTTGTTCTTTAGAAAAGAATTTTAGCTTTTTTTAGTTTTTTCCAAAAAATATAAAAAATTAACAAGATTCATTGAATTTTATTAAATTAGTATCAAAAGAATTTATTTTTATTTATTTTACTTATTTATTCGTATTATATATATTATACTTATTAATATTTATTTATTTATACATTCATATGATATATTGTATGTCATCCTCCCATTCCAGTTTTTTTCTACTGCCTGCCCATGACTCTACACATCTTGTTATTAGAATCACTGAATCCATTTACAGCTTCAGGTTAGTATACACATTAGTATGGAATAATCTACCTGGGGAGTCTATGAAGAAAACTGACTGGATTTCTTTGTTACATCATCTCTTGCCAACAGATTATAAATTGATTTTGAAGTTTTTAAGCCACTCCACTACCCTTGCTCTGACTTTGTCTGGCTTACAATTGTTAAGGATTTTGTATGTAGACACAAATGCTATGGGTTTGTGTGTGAAATAGCCCAATAATTTTTGACAGTTAGTATTTCTCTGCCAATGTCCACTACTTCTGGCTCATACTCTTCCTCACTTCCTCTCCTATTTTCTATAATTATCTTGAGTCTTAGAGAAATGGTTGCAATATAGATGTGTCATTTAGATCTGTACACAACACCGTCTTTTATTTACTAGTTATTGACAAGTTATGTGTACCTAAAATAATTGTCATCTATGAAAAATAGTTATTTCTCTGATGAGGGGTGATAAATTTACTAAGTATGGGTATAAAGATAAAGACTTCAGGAGGTAGTTTGTCAATATTACCATTTAGCAGAACATATTAGTTCCTGCCTTGGGCCTTTGACCTAGCCAGCCACCAGGATTTGAGTCAGATAATAATAATACTTCTTGCATAGCTTGCATAGCAGAATTTTAATATAATCATAGTTATTTGTTCCGACAGTAATATTTATGATACTATTGAACACAATGCACACATTATTAGATTATATTATAACTCACAATTTTCCCAACTGACCAAATATTGGCTGTTTCTCTATCAGAAGTATACACAGAATACTTCGGCATAGTAACAGGTAGAAACTGGAGTAATGTTTTCATGTAAGCACCAGCGTGCTTTCCCTATTTCCTATGAATCAAGAATGTTATGTTTTCAGCTATATGGTCTTTCATAAATTTCTAGACATTAACTAAAAGTCAAAACAATTCGCTACCCTATTTGGTGAAAAACATAGGACCCCACTGACTGAGAACTAAAATCCATGTAATTCACATCTGGCAGTGGAATCTGTTGTTGATGGCCTATTGTGTCTTAGCAGGTATTTTACAACTGTAACTTGGTAACTAACTACTCTCAAAAAAATGTACATATATATGTTTAAATTTTAAGTTTCTACAGTTGAGCTTCCCTTTAACTAAAGTTATTTAGTTTTAGTTATTGATTTATATTCTCCTTTCTCTGTTGCTGAGAGCTGCTGGTAGCAGTGGCTATACCAGAGGCCGTGGCAGTATACAGCCAGTGAAAACTGGTGTTCAACAATTCGACTCACTAGATAAATAATTCTCTTTTTGGGTGCTCCACTCAAGAAAGACAGTGAGTTACATATTGTGAATGACTAGTTACTTTTATCTCTAAATTTTCTTATGTTCTACTGCCTTTGTTTGCTAAAGACAGTTGAACATCTATAAATATTTTTCTAACTGCCTGTGTACTTATCTGATTGACCCACCTATAACTATGAATGGTTAGGAAGATGATCTCTGCTTAACCTGTGTAATTGCAATGAATAAAAATAATACTAGGATAATAACTAACATGGATAATTAATAGAATCCTTTGTTACAAAGACAGATTTTTTACAGATTTAAATAATATCTTAAAACAAATTGAAAACTTCCTAGCTCCTTTGCAGAGAATACACAAATAAAATTTCCCAAGTTCAAGAATGAAGCAACACTGGTGGACATAACACCTTGCAGTAATTGACTTTCTACACATACTCCTACACTAAAGGGAATGGCCCCAATTCTTTGATCTAGAACTCTTTTTAAGATTTCTCAAGTTTTATGTTGGTGTTTGAGGGTCTCTGTTAGAATGCCAGTTATTATATGAGGTTTCTGACCCTGTCCAGGCCAGAGATTTGGAACCACACACGGCAGCTTTTCCCCTAAAAGTAACTCAGATACTTACATTAATTTTATTCTGTTTGACCTATGTCTCAGGCACATTGCCAGCTAGTTCTTTATTTAGTTAAACAAAAATTTGTCATCTGGCCTGACAATGTTTTTTTTTTTCATAATTCAAAGATTATTTTAAAAAATCCAACATAAGTATAAGAATCTTCCATTTCAAGGTATTGGTAAGGCTTGTTGATTAAAAAGGTTGTAAAAAATATTGCCAGACATTCTTATTTTCCTCTCAAGTTGAAAGGTAAATCCCTGTTGCTAGGGAATTAATGCAGTTAAGACACAGTTACAGAGGACACTCTGCAGTAATTGACCTCAAAATCTCTCTGAGATCTAGTTTTTATGGTACCAAATGGTACCATTCAACTTCCAAAAAGAGAAAGCAACCTATATTCCTAACCAGCTATGCTACCTATAAACTATAACAATAGCCAGTATAATAAAGTGACCTTAGGTGTGTAAAAGTGGCATACATACAATGACAGTAACCCAATTGTCTATAGTTAACACAAAGAGACATTCATCATGAGGGAAATTATACCTGAGACTAGAACCCTATTCAAAACTATATTGCTACTGATATCATAAACCTTGAAGTAGAACTAAGCAACACCAATTTATTAAGAAAAAATAATCACTAAATAGCTTTAAAAATATGTTCTCATATCTACATATAAAGTGTAATGCTTATTACTTTTCAAGGAATATTGTCTTTATACATCTAACTTTAATTCTCAGCTTTCTTTAGCATTTTACATCTAAAAGTTGTTTTTATTTTACATACCAAACAATTTCTACTTCCTCTCTCCTTTCCACTCACCAATCTGCTCCCTAGCCCCTCATTCAATACTCAGAGAGACAAAGGCCTCCCATGGGGAGTCAAAAACATCTGGCATATCAACTTGAGGCAGGAAAAAGCCCCTGCTCCTTGTATTAAGGTTGAGTAAGCTATCCCTCTATAGGAAATTGGTTCCCAAAAGCCAATTCATGCATTAGGAATAAATCCTTGTTCAAATGTCAGATGCCTACAAACTTCCCAAGTCATACAACTCTCGTTAACATCCAGAGGGCTTAGTTTGGTCCCATGCAGGTTTCCAAGTTCTCAGTTGAGTCAGTGAGCTCTCAGTAGCTCCTTTCAGCTGTCTCAGTGGGTTCCTTAATCAGGGCCTTGACACCTTTACTTATATAATCTCACTTCTTTATTTTTGAATGGACTGGGAGCTCATCTCTGTGCTTTGCTTTGAATCTGCATATTTTCTATAAGTTGCTGGATAAAAATTCTATGATGACTAAAATGGCCATCAATTTGATAACACAGGTAGATCAGTTCAGGTACTCTCTTTGTAAGATATGCAACAATGGTTCAACAAATATAATCCATCAATATATATAATCAAACTACAAAAAAAAATCCATATGATCATCTCATTAGAAACTAAAATAAAAAAAAAAAGCCTTTGAAAAAAGTTTAATACTCCATGATTAAGGTCTTGGAGAGATTAGGGAAACAAGGAATATATGTAAATACAATAATAATGACAATAAGCTTCAGCCAACATCAAACCAAATGGAGAGATAAAAAGTGATCCAACTCAAATATTTTATATTCCTATATATTTTCATAAAATTATCTACTTGTTGGTTTTAAATTTTTTAAAAATATGTTTTTGATGAAAAATCTTTTTATTTTCCAATAAATGCTGACTGAACACATTTTCACTTTAATTCAGCTTACATTTTTGCTTATATTTTTATCTGATAATGAGTTTGTAGAACTAAGTATAAATGCATGATTTATTTACAATATTTTTTTCCTATATTAATAACAGTAATGTCTACCTGATTTTATGTTTAGAGATAATGATATTAATATGTATATGATGTAAGTTAGTTACTTGCATTTCTAATATTTTGAATCAATTTTGATAAACACAAGAAGATATTGTCCTTTATTTTCTTTTCTATTTTTTTAAAAAATGGCACCAAAGTGTTCGATAAAATTTGAAATTTGAAAAGAGATAGTAATTCTGTGAATAAGAATAAAATAAAATTTTAAGATTTTGAGTATTTAAAATTAATATAGGAACTAAAAAGATAGAATATCAGGTAAGAGCGTTTTTTGCCCAAGCAGAGGACCTGGGTTCAATTTCTATATTATTCTCATTCAAATAGACAGTAATTTGTGGTTCAAGGTTTATAGAATCCAATGACTCTGAAATTAGCCATCTCTTTAAAATTCATAATTTTTTTTTAATTTGTGACGTACTTTTGTGGAATATTATTTTAAGATGTATTGCATTTATTTATGCTGTAGAACATTTGATTTAAAGATACAAAAATGTGTTCCAGTTCTTTATGTTGCTTATGCTTACTTCTGTGAAGCTGTGTTACTTTCACTCAGAAAAACACCTGATTGGTTTAATTAAGAGCTAAACAGCCAACACCCAGTCAGGGGAAAAGATGGATGATTCTGACAGGCAAACTGAATAAATGAGATTAGAAATCAGGGAAAAGAGGAGAGAAAGAAGAAAATGGAGAGGACATCAGGTTCCAGCCACCTAGCTATGTCACTAGCTGTGGAGTAAGAATTAAAGTTTATGTAGAATAAGTATAAAAGCCCAGAGTCAAGATGTAGACCTGATAATTTAAGAAAAGATGGCTAGAAAAAAGCCAAGTTAAGGCTGGGCATTATAAGTTAGAAAAAGTCTTTGTGTATATTTATCTGAGAGCTGAATGGGAGTCCTCAAAACGTCAAAGAGTAAAAGTAGGCAACAATAATGTGAAACACAAACCTGGGGCTCTGAAATTTCAATCTATGTCCTTAAAAAGCCTGAAAAACCAAGAGCTCAATTCTTCTTTAAGAGTTTCTGCCTACTGGTGTGCCCTTGAGCATCCATCGCATTAAGTAGAAACAACAACAAAACAAAATAAAAATAGTAAAAATGCCTGCTACAGCACAAATATCAGCAGTAACCTACCTCCAAGGCTGCAAGACTTAAAGTTTTATTTTATGACTTGAGAAGCAGGCACAGCCATCTGCCAAAACTGTGAAGGTTCTAACCTCAACACTTAACAATTTTCTGCTCCTGCAGACAAAAAAAAGTATATATATAAATTGGTCCAGGCATAAAAACCTTTGAATAGCTTCTAGTGTGTTTTACAATGTGTTTAGACTAAAGGAATGAATAATATGGGTATGAGAAGTAATAAATAGTTTAGAAAAAAGTATATATATATGTATATATATGCCATATAAAATTGGAAACACACAGGGAGTGTGGATCTTATATAGTATTGTGTTAATTTTAAATTTCCTGAATGTTGATAAGCAAATGACAGCTGATAAGAAACTTAAGACTGAAAGGACCAGCCTATCTACTGTTGAAATGGCTGAGCTTTAGCAGTCAGTTAATGTAATTTTCAAATGCAAACCCAAAACACTTTGAGAAAAGATTTTACTTTTGTTTACACAGGAAAGAGAGGTTGTAAATTTTTTTCTCTGTACATATGCTCTGATGTGAGGAAACTTCCTGAATATTGACAAAAGATAAATATCAACAATTGTTACTTTTGGTTTACCCATGACTTGGTTGTTAACTAAAATTTTCTCAAGACCAGTAAGTAACCATTACCCATAGACAACAGTGAACATTCTGGAGAATAGACTGTCCACAATTGAAAAAGATGGTATAGGAGATATTTGATTATTTGGTGGATCATAATTTTTGTTATAATTTATTAGAATATAGTACATTGATACAAACTTAAAGCTATTTTGTTATTCTGTATATATATGTTAACTCTTGTTTGTGGTATTGAGTTTATACAGCTAATTTAAAAATGAAATAATTAAGAAATGAAGTTAGAGGTAAATCTATAATAATCAATCTTGTAGTTTGAAAACAGTTATATTTTCAAGTTAGAAAGCTATATTTCAGATAGTTAATTTTTACCCTCCTCCAAGACCTGTAGAATATGATATTTAAGAGGGATAATGACACAAGTTAAAAGCTATATAGTTACAATTTAGCATAACTTAATAATAATGTAAAGGAAATTACATATACAACTATGGAATCATAAAGATAAGATATATAATAGGGTATTTTATCTAAAGTTGCTAAATATAAATAGCATAATTATTGTAAATGTAACTCCTACTTGCTAAATAATTTTTTATATAAGTTTTACTATTTTAAAGTTGTCCTTTAATTTTCATTTAAATAAAATAAAGAAACATTATAGAACATGACATTGTTTATCTTGTGGAATGTTTCTTTTAAAGGTGTGTCACATTCTTTTATACTACATTTGCTTAACTGTGAAGCTGTGTTACTTTACTTATCTAAAACACCTGATTGGTCTAATAGAAAGCCAAATAGCCAATAGCCAGGCAGGAGAAACAATAAGTTTGGCTGCTTATAGTGGGATTATGCTGTTAATGTTTTAAATATTTGTGCCACCTATGGGTTTAATAACAAGTTGACTGGCCAAAGGCAGACAGGAAGTATGGGCAGGGCTACCAGACCAAGAAACCTAGGAAAAATGTCAGAGCAACATGGATGCCACAGATTGCCTCAGCTACCAGAAGATACAGAGGAAATGCTGCTGAGAAAAGGTACTGAGTCACATGGCTGAACAAGACAAGAATAATGTTCTTAGTTTAAGAATTAAGACATAGCAAGTTAGATGCCTGGGTGTTAGGCCAGTCAGCATAAAATAATATATGCCTGTGTGTTATTATTTGAGGCTAATTGGGGCTGAGAGTAGGACCAAACCTCTAGGTTAGAACCAAAATTCTGGGACAGAAACTAAATACAACAGCTGCAAGCAGTGAAAATAAATATAAAGAGAAACTTGGAAAGAGAATATCAAGGAGTGAAAGAAAGATAGGAGGTTATCAGTAATCAGCCACCCAACTACACAGCAAGCCATAGAGAAAGAAGGAAAGTAAGGTATATAGAATAAATATAAAAGCTCAAAGTCAAGAGGTAGACCTAATAATTTAAGAAAATCCATATACATTAAGAATGTTTTAAGAACGTAGTCATTTCTGGACAGTGAGACAGGTCTTCTCCTGGCAGCACCAGTCTGCTTGAAGGGAGTGATGGATGTTAAAGTATCTCCATGTGGAGTTTCCTTTGTTTGTGGCAATGGTTGGCCACTGGACAAGAAACTGCTTTTGTATAGACTGCTTGACAGAATTCTGTATAACCTGGACATGTAGGACCCATAGAAAAGTGGCTTGTGAACTTGGACAGAACAAGCTGAGATGGTTCTTCAGGTTTCTGCTTCACAGAGAAATCTGCCAGACATCTTTCAAGACATAAGGTGAAGCAATTGATGAACTATGCCAGAATGGGCAGAGCAGTCTTCAGATTTCATGCTTCACTGAAAGGTATGCCAGAGACTCTAGGCATGTAGGCTGAAGATGTTGCCCCCACATTACAAAGGGACTTTTTTTTTTTTTTTTTTTTTTTTTTTTTTTTTTTTTTTTTTTTTTTTTAAAAAAACTTTATTTATTTATTTGCCTTGGTGTTTTCCTGGAACTGGAACTACAGACAGTTGTTAGCTGCCATGTGGGTGCTGGGAATCGAACCCGGGTCCTTTGGAAGAGCAGACGGTGCTCTTAACCACTGAGCCATCTCTCCAGCCCCTACAAAGGGACTTGAGGTGACTGCATAGGCAGATAGTTGTCATCTCTGGGATGGTTGGGAGGGGGAAGGGAGCATGAACAAGGGTATACATGGATAAAAATATAAATAATAATAATACAAGGAAAAAAGAAAATAAAAAATTCTGAATAAAGACAATAAAGAATGTCAAGTGATAGCTGTTGGAAGTTTTGTATTTTTATAAATAATAAACATAAATATTTTTGTGTATAATTTAGTGTAATCTATGTTATCTTTTCAAATAAGACCTCTGTTATTCTGTACTCTATTATATTCATGTATGCCACCTCCTCGACCTATCATTTTGTTATCTCAGCTTTTCTCCATCTTGTATTGATAAAATTTGAAAGCATTCAAGAACACTAGAATAATTAGAGAGCAACTCACAAACTAAACATGATAGTAGTAACATTACATACATTTTCTGTTCAGTAGATTTGTTTTTGTCAGGAGACAGTTATCTGCTATCTTGTAAAATACATAAAAGGGAAAGGGTTTCAAATTTGTACTGTCTTGGCATCTATTTTCAAATACTTAAAAGTTTCAATTCATAAATAGCATATTTTCATCTATTTTCTAGGAATATGGAAATAGTTCTTTTGAGTTTTATAGTAGCTCATAAAAAATAATCAATGTTATTTCATATGAGAGTGCTTACATTATATTATTGTTATCATAGCTTGACTTTGTTTATAATTTATTAGTGGTGATGATAAACTTTTGATGTTTATTAATATTTAGTTAGTCAGAATAAACTGAAAAATGACCAAGGTCTAGAATGTCATGGGCCAATCATGATTCAAAGTTAAATTCCTCGTATAATTTTTCTCTAATACCTAGTCTTTTTTCTTTGCATAAAGTTTCACATATTTGAAAATTGTTAAGTAGATATAATAAAATGACCTATATATGAGAACTAGGAGAGGCATGCAGTATCAGAAAATATTTCATTAAGATGCAAAGAAAATTTCTGTGTGTTTTATGTAATCTCAAGTAGGATATCTTCTCTCTGTTTCCAGGAGAACAACTAAAGAAATTTTAAAAAACTTTAATAACACAGAGATAATTATGCCAAGACATGAAAGTGCATGTATATCTAGCAGAAAAGTAAAAGGTAGGAGAAAGTCTAAGTTACAAGATATACAATGCAATTTCATCTACTTCATGAGAGTAACACCCTTTCAATAAATTTAGTCTACTATATTTATACTGTAGCTAAGAGGAGTACATTTTAATACTGTAATATTAATATTGCTATTAAGTAGATATTTATTTGCCCAGGTGCTGCATTAATTAAAGCCAAGGACAAGAAACTTGTGGAGTATCTTCCAAACTAAAATAAAATATGTTACAAGTCAGTTTACCATATACTTAAATCTTGAGATTCAAACTATCACATTCTATCAGAGAAGCTTATTAAACTAAAAAGAACAAAGTTTCAGGTTTATATATCAAATTATAATAGACTGTAGAATAAGCCCAGAGAGCAAAACCTGCTATCTTCATGGTTCATGCTATTATAAAATTGTATACCACTCACTAACTTAAAAAGAAAAAAAGTTTGTTATTGTGTACTGAATTCATTATTTTCAGTTTTGGTAACTGAAATACTTCTTTGAAAAAAAAGAAGTTACCATACATTTCTTTAATTATTCTTAAGAATAAATACATTTATGTATGTCTAAACATGGCAATAGACAATAATAAATCACAACCAGAAAATAGTATTATTTAATGATGTCTTCTCGTTTAAGAATTTTAGAACATCAATGATTTAACTGACCTAAAAATTTGAACGATGATGTTCAAAAAGATTAGAACACAAAACACATCATCACAAATACAGAGTGGTTTGCTCCCCAACAATAATTAAAAAGAGACTGTAATAGGCTTAATATATTTACATTAAGTATTATAATGTAAGAAAGAAAAGAAAAGAATATACATTTTGTGGATAACAAACTGTTGAATCTCATACGCAATGCCCCTGCAAAAGAGAGAAATGAGGTGAATACAAAAGCGCTTAGAGAATGTTTTAATTTTTTTAATCTAGGATTTGCTTCCATAAAGAAATTCATTTATATATACTCTAGTGTTTACAATAAATGTCAATAAACAACATTAAAAGACAAATAAATTACCTAAGTACATTATCAAAGTATTCAATTCATAACTTTACAAATGGAGTGTGCAAACCCTCAAATCATAAATAAAGGTAATATTTTTTTTTTTTGCAACCGTACAGCCTACAGGATGCTGTGAGAAGAAATTACAGTGATTTTTTTTTTCAGGATGGAGGATGGGTGAGAACTGTATGGGTTTGACTAAAGCCAGAAATGTTTAACTTTCTTACTTCAATAATAAATGTAGCACACATTCAAGTGCAATTTGTAGTCATTGTTAAATGCACATATAACTACTGTATCTAAAGTTAAAATCCTATATAAAGAGGATTTTTACTGAATAGAAAACCAAAAAGACCATATATGTTTTAAATGGTGGTAGAATTAAGGGAAATAAGAAACTATAAATAAAATGAAAACACTTTTCTCTTTATGATCATTCTGTCCTGTATTATGTAGGACAACTTGGAATTATGTCACTGTTTATATATCCTTGACTCATTACTTATCATATTTTTCTAAATTAAGAGATATCTGAAAAGATTACAGTACATATAATGACACCAATTACTTTGTTAATTTCTATAAGCATGCTTAGTTTGGGGATACATTAACCCCATAACATACTGGAAATATATTCAGAACACTTACATATTCTTCATAATATAAAATAAATTTGTAAGGTCATTACCTATGAGTTTCCTATACTATCTTGTCTCAATGTCTCCATTAAAATTTATCTTCTTAGAATCTCAAATTTGACCTAAATGCTACTCAGCCCCTTTAAAATATTTCTGGCATAAGTACATATTTCTCCCACTCTGGATATTGTTATAATCTACCTCCTCTAATTTTGTTTTATGTCTGAGATTAATTATGCAGGTAATAGAATTACAATCTAGAAGATCAGTGATTTTCATAGATGATACAGTAGAGGTAGTGAAATTTCTGGCTTACTGAGAATCCTCCAGTTATAATATAGATGAAGGTCAAATAAAACATAATTTGTGCTATTAGACAGTGGTCTGTATAAGGCATCATCTGAGACAAAAATTGTAGACAATTTTTAAGGAATGGATGACTATGGAATGGATTCACGAATGAAGAGATTTTACCTGGAAAAATCAGTGATAGTCTGGTGCACTTCACATTTCTCTTCTTCAGTCCATCATTTCAATTTGAGTTTCAGCTTTTCTTTCCTAAATCATCAAAAAAATAAGTTATGCTTAAGAAATTATCCTTTTGTCAATGATGTGTTTCTATTACTAGGGACTGAGTGAAGAGCATGTACCATCACCCTGGCCAAAAGGCCACGCTTTTATTCATGGGCCAAGTGTGCCTGGTCTACCTGTCCTCCTGGCTTCTGTCCTATCTGGGTGCAGCCTTCAAACGGACACATGAGAACAATGTGATCCAAATTCAGGAGCCATTTCTAGGTCTCTGTCACCATGCATGGATAGTTGAAGCCAGTTGCTTGTAGAGGCCCCTCGGGCAGAAGTTATTCCACTGAAAGAGAACCTCTGGTAGAAGTCAAGTCCTAATGTTCCATCTTCATTAAAATATCAAAGGAGGTTGCATTTCATTTTCATTATGCATTTTCTTTTTCTGGTTTAAAGCAAAATTCTAATATTGTGAAAGCTACTGTAAAGTCCTATGTATGCTTAACAAATAATGGTCATAATTTTGGGTAGGTTTGGATGTTTATGGTTTTGAGGTTATTTGTGAGGGGCATGGGTCAGTATGTACTAGATTAATGTGAAAATGAAGAAAGCAGCAAAAATTAATATAAAAAGAGTAAATTTTAAAAGTATGATGGATCTGTACTAGTAAGCCTGCTTTAAGCAGTTAGGAAAGTTGTTAACACCTAGTATCATGACATCTTCACATTCTTTTCAAGAAGAAATTAAAATGCACTCTTAATAATTTTGCCAGGTAAATTTGAAACTGAGCTCACTTGTTTTGAACTTAAAGCATATTTTTAAGTTTTGCATATTTTATATGGCTTGTTTTAAATACAGATATGAATGTTCATTCAGTTCATTTTAATCTATTTTGATGGCTAATATAGCATCTTCTTTTGTCATCTATGATTTAAAGTTGAAGTTTTCACTATGTAGAAGAATGATTACAAGAAGTAAGAAGATGGGGAAAGGAAGAAGAAAGACCAAAAAGGATGATGAGAAAGGTAATAATAAAAAGAAGACAGGAAGAACAAGCAAGAGGAGTTGGGTAGAAGTCCCAAAACAATTCTTCTCATGCTCTGAAGTCTGTCATAGTTAACACAGATTGTCAACTATACATCAAGTAGAATCTCCTTAAAAATGGCTGTGAGGATTCACCAAGATTAGATTTCTTTTGGTAGAAAAGCATACTCTAAATTTTGTCTGAATAATTTCAGAAATTGCATAGAAAAGATAGATCCTGTTGAGGCCCTGCTTTCTTCACTTTCTGCTTCTGGAGAATGAATGTGTTCACATGGAATGCCTGCTGCACCTGCACCTGATGTCAGAATTTTCCAGAGGCGAGAGATTGCTATGTGAGAAAAATATAGATAACAAGATAAACACTTACTTGCATAAGTTGTCCTTGTTAATTATTTTGTCTTATTAATAAAACCAGTATTATTTCTAATATGTAAGATAGTCTCTCACTGAGTAATGACATAAGGCTGTAACAGGTTTGTTTTTGTTTTTTATTTTTGTCAAATTTATCAGTTTGCATCCTGAACACTTTACTTTGGAAATAGGTTCATATGCCCTTATTCAGATTTGAAAATTTTTGAGTTTGTATGTTTAGATATGAGGAACTAGCTTTTATTTTCTGAAACGACATACCCTTTTCATATACCCTTTTCTGTGCCGGTTGAGTGTGTGCTATGATAATCATGTAGAGCACTTCATGCTTAAAATATGATCATCAAGAACCATTGACTAAGTAGCTTTCAAAGAACCGTAGGATAAATTGTTTCTGCTCTAGAAAATCTACTGTATGTTCCATTATCTGTTAATGTGAAAGAGTATTAAAATAGAATATTCTGATTTTTAAATGACAAGCAATATTATATGACTAATATGTACAACACTTTTAACCAAGTCTTTAATATATATCCTCTTAATTATTTTCAAGTAAGTAACATATTGTTTGGTACATTATCCATAATAACGTTTACTATTTCTGAATTGTTATTGTCTAGAGACATTCAATTTTATGTGTTGAATATGCAATGACAAGTTTTTGAACACATAAACATGTATGTATATATTTAAAAAGAAAATTTTCATTTTACTATGAGTATACATCCTAACATTCTACATACAGAATATTATGAAAGTCATTTTTTCACTGAAAAATACAATTTATGCTATAGTAGGTGCATAGTTTAATATGTGATACATTTATTTTTTTACCAGGTTCTGCCCATGTTGATTATCCAATATTTGATACCTGAAGATCTCTACATTCTTTTATTGATAAATGCCCAATTGTGAGAGCAATAAAGTGAAGTTTGATTTGTGTAAAATTTTATGTTTCTATTTTTGTCTACTTATTAATATTGATGCTAAGATTTTGGCACTTGATATTTCATATTGCTTCGATTACTTTATTCTCAATATACCATTTATAAAGCAGCTCATATAAATTTTTGAAACCAGTGATAGAAAGGTTGCAAATAACCTAGCTGAGCAGAGTAAGTGAGAACAGGATAGGTTTGATTCATTCTGGCAAGAAACTGGATGTTACAATGGATCTAAATTTATTTTGGGAATTTGTTATAAACCACGAGATGAAAAACACCATGAAGTTAAGGAAATGGCCTGTGAAATAAAGATCCTGTGATAAAAGGGAAGAGAACTAATGAAGGGCTTTAATTACCTAGCAGAAGCTGAAAACTCAAAAAATTCAGTTCACAACTACAGAGCCAATCATATCACGTTCTAGTTCCTAGTTTCACTTAAACCAAGATTGTATAGATATTTATACATTACAAATTTTTCAAATATTATTTAGCAGTACTAACAGATTGTATTAATTGTCTTGCTTACAAATGGTAAAAATAAAATAGTAATAAATTAACATGCATAAGAAGTTTTTAAGATTAATATTTTTACAAATTATGATTTGATAAGAAGTTTTTAAGATTAATATTTTTACAAATTATGGTTTATATTACAGTTAGTTATGTAGTTATTTTCATAGTAAAAAAACCAGTTATTTGATTGTGATTAACAAGAAGAAATCAACACAAATGTATAAATTAGCTACCTGAAATATTCAATAGAATGTACATTCTATAAATGTATGTTGTTGAGTATTGGCAAGAAAATAAATAAATACAATCTTAAAATATCATATTCAATAAAGTTAAAAATAGGAGAATAAACATAAATTTTTATTATTATTAAAATAATAAATAAAATTCCTTATTATTATGAAACATCATTATCATGAGCAAAGTTCAAAAGAATGCACAGTCTAAGAAATTTTTCCCAAATAGCCTGATCTTCAGCATTCAATTCTCTATGCATGCTATTGCAACTCTCTAGACAGAAATTATATTATTATACAAAATTCCTATTATATCTACCAGGCACTTATTTTCTGAGAGAATAAATATCCAGATTGTTTTAAAACATATTTGTGCTGTGATTGTCATTTAAGTTAGAGAAGTTTATTTTCATTTACTACAAAATTTAACAAACAAGTACAATGTTTGACTGTTTTCTTTTCAAAGTATGTGTTGAGTACATGAACAAGAGTTCTGCATTAAGAAGACAGTGTGGTTTTCCCAGTAACTCTCCCCATAGCTATCATTTTCAATAAAAAAAATTAGAACAATGCATGCTTAAAACCCCTTACTTTGAAAATCAACGCCTGGTCAATAGGGCAACTGTAGCACTTGGTAATATACCACCATGACTATGTTCATATTCTTTTGTCATCCCAGTACCTCTGATTTGGACAAATGTAAAAGACATAGCAAACTATATATTTAGAGAATTGAGAGAAATGATACAGTACTGGAGAGAGTGTCTACTATGTGTCAGCTGTTCTATCAGAATTACATTGTTATATCAGAGTGAGCTTTCAATATGCATGCTGTTATTTTACTTTGCAAGTCAGAGACAAATGGTTCTATCTGTGAACTCATATTGTTTTACTGACAAATTTAAAAATGCCCCTGGGGCTGGATGGAAAATAATATAATTGGTTTCCTTTAGGGTAGCATCAATGTAGAGAAAGTTTTATGTTTAGAAGTGTGTAAATTCATATTCAGAGACTTAGTGAGCTATCTGCATAAACCAACCATTATTTCAACATTTCCTGGTGATTCAGACGGCTATTTTCTGCTCTCTGACTGGCAATGGATAGGAACATTTCTTCTTGATTTAAAATTGAGGCAGATTTTTTAAATGCAAATACTGCCAGCTTTTATGATAGATTCTAAGTAATAAAAATCATCTTCTGTGTTTAATATTCAGATACTTTCTGCTTTGGAAAATTAACCTTGCCCAAAATAACAGTAATATTTAGTTCATCCTGACAAATGACACATAAAAGTGAGAGTTCTTTTTTCCAAGTAGCTCACATATTAACATCAAGATACACATAACAACAGCCAAGTTTACCATATGTGATCTTAAAAAAGCATGATAGGAGCCAAAGCTAAGTTCAATGCACTTGGGATATTGCATATTTTCCTGAATGTTACCTATACCATTTGAATTAAAATTCTGTATCAAGCACTACTCACAGTTTGTGGATTGTAATAGCTTTCATGTTTGTCTCCTGTAAATTTTACCTCTCTGGGATCAAAAATGTATAATTACAACCAAGTTAATCAGAGATAGTACAATTGGAGGTAACAAGAAAATAAATTTGTTTACTTCATAATATTTTTGAATAAGAATGCCACCCATTGGAAACAAGTACTGTAAATCATTTTAAGCAGCACATGCAAAATAAGGATAAATAAATTCTTGGACACAGACAGCTTAGGTTTCAGGTAAATCTCCAAAATTACTAATAGTATATTTTTATTATGAATAAAGTCTCCTTATTTATACATGTATTCCCTTGTTCAAACTCCCTTCCCCCTCAGTCACTCTCTTTTCTCCCTATCTCATTATCTCCTCCCCAGCAAGGGCAGGAGTTCTCAAGGTCCCAATGTGGCTTAGTTCAGCATACACTCCAACATCAAGATTGGGTCAGTGTCAGGTGTTCCTCTGGAGGGAATGGGCTACAAGGTGCCATTCCAAGGTGTTTCACATCCCAAGTTGTTCAGTGGTTGTGGTTTGCAGGCTGGGTATTCTTTGCTTTTTTGTTTGAAGTCCACTAATGAGTGAATACATCCTCTGCTTATCTTTCTGGGTTTGTGATACCTCGCTCAAGAAGATATTCTCCAAATCCATTCATTTGTCTGAAAATTTTAGGATATCATTTTTTCTTACTGCTGAAGAGTGTAGATGTACCACAGTTTGTTAATCCATACTTCACTTGAGGGGCATCTAGGTTGTTTCCAGGTTCTTGCTATTATGAATAACGCTGCAATGAGCATAGTGGAGCTAATGCCTTTCGAGTGTAAATGTGCATTTTTAGGGTGTATGCCCAGTAGTGGTATTGCAGGAGCCTTGGGGAGATTGATTCCCAGCGTTTTGAGAAACTGACATACTACAATCCAGAGTGGCTGAACAAGCTTCCACTCCCACCAACAATGGAGAAGTGTTCCCTTTGCTCTGAAACCTCTCCAGCATAGGCTGTCATCTGGGACTTTTATCTTAGCCAATCTGACAGGTTTAAGGTGGTATCTCAAAGCTGTTTTGATTTTCTTTTCTCTGATGGCTAAAAATGTCAGGCACTTTTTTAAGTGCCTTTCAGCCACTTGTAATTCTTCTGCTGAGAATTCTCCTTTTAGTTCTGGACCCCATTTTTCGATTGGGTTATTCAAGGTTTTAGTCTGCAGTTTCTTGAGTTCTCTATATATTTTAGAGATCAGTCCTCTGTTACTTGTAGGGTAAGTCTTAAGAAAATATTAATACCTTAACAGGAAATTAAGCATGTGATTCAACATGATGATATCTACATGTTTTGTTAAATTATTAATTAATATTATTGCTAAAGCATTGATGCAGTTGCAATGTAATATCAACAGGTTTTGTATTCACAACAAATCTAGACTTTTTCTCTTTTTTATGCAAATAGAAAATATTTTTGTCTAATTCAATATCTGTACTTTTTACGTTTTTTCCTTTATTTTAGTTTAGAAATAGTAGGAGTTATTAACAATAATCAGAAAAATTGGGTTGTTTATGTTGTTTTAGAGAAAAGGTGGATATAAATATGTTTATATTTTAAATGACTATTCTCTGAACAATTAATAGAAGTAATTAGTGTTTATTATATGACGTGAGGCAGAAATATGAAGCTGTGATCCTGCCCATTAAAAAAATGGAAAAAGATAGAAATATAGAAATTAGCTGAACACTGTTAAAAATAGATACCCACATAAGAGAATAAAATAGTTACCTAGATTGTTTATCATGGGTCTCAAACATAATTTTAATTTCTCTTACAGTATAGATTATAAGAGTTTATTTCTAGAAAAGGACAAAACGCATTTATTTTGTGTGTTTATAAGCATCATTAAAATAGAGTTTACATGGGTAGGTAGTATACTTTTCAGAATTAATTACATTTGCATCCTAAAATTTTAATTCACTTGAACAATAATATGGAAATGTGCAAGAAAAACTTTTGAAAAATATCATACTGCTATAGATAGCAAATTCTTACATTTTGTTTTAAAATCTTTTTGGGTCTTTTGTTAAGGTTTTTAATAGATTTGGATCTGAGTTTTGTTCAAAATGAAATTCAGGAATCTGGTTTCATTCTACTGCATGTACCTATCCAGTTGCAAAAGAAGCATATATTGAAAGTCTTCTCTTTCAATAGAAAAAAGTTCTAAATCAATAGCACAGTCTCTGAGTTCAAAAAACTAATGACACTATATGAATCTGAAAAGCTTCTGCACCGCAAATGATATCATTCAAACAAATTGAGATCCTACAAAATGGAAAAAAGATTTTTGCTAACTACACATCCAAAACATATAAAGAGCTCAAGAAAGGAGAAATCAAGAAAGCAAATATCCCACTGAAAAATATGGTACAGATTTAAACAAAGAATTATTAAATGATTAAACTCAAATGATGAGACATAAAATTACACAACATCCTTAGCCATCCATCAAGAAAATGCAAATCAAAAGTGCTTTGAGATATCTTGTTACATATGACAGAATCGCTAAGATTGTTTTTTAAATGTTACATCTCATACTGGTGAGGATAGGAGTAAAAGAAAGCTTCATCCATTGTTCTTAAGACTGCAAGCACATACAAACACAATGAAACTCAATGTAGCTTTCATCCTATAACAGAAAAATTTTCTCAAACATTTTTTTGATGCTTTAATAATAGTAGCAAGAAATTGAAAACCACTTAGTTGTCACTGAGTGGAAAATGTACATTTGCACAATGAACACAGTTTAGATTTTAAAAATAAAAATTTAAAATTCATAGGTAAATGGGTGGAACTTGTATACTGTACCTGGAATGACCAATACAGTTTGCATTCACATAAATGTGGATATTAACAGTTAAATCAATGATAGCCTGCTAGAATCCACAGAAACAGAGATGTTAAGGATAGATTAAGTGACTAGGAATGGCACATAGATCTGCCTAAAAATGAAAATAGAATAGAAGGTTATTGATCGATGTGGATCCTGGTGGAGCTTAAGAATCAAGTGGTGTTTTTGAAAGAGAATACAAAAAGAATCAGCTGAAATTAAGAAAAATTGAGGGGGAATATGAAAATCTAATATAATAGAAACATTCTGGGGCTGGAGAGATGGCTCAGAGGTTAAGAGCACTGACTGTTCTTCCAGAGGACCTGAGTTCAATTCCCAGCAAAACCACATGGTGGCTCACAACCATCTATGATGAGGTCTGGTGTCCCCTTCTGTAAAACTGTATGCATAATAAATAAATAAATCTTTTTTTAAAAAAAAGAAACATTCTAAAATATATACATGTATGAAGGGCATCTAAATGAAATTGCCCATGAGAAATTCTCAACCCTAATTGGCCAACTTTTTTTTTTTTTTTTTACTAAATTAAGCCTCTAGTCCAAAGATTAGTTTGTGTATTGATATTGTTGGCCAAGTGAGTCTCATAGGTATTTTAAACAAGTCATATTGCTGTGAAGACTATAGATCAGTGTCTATAAACATAGGCCAGGGTGCAATTTCTAAACAGCACTTATACAAATCTTTGCAAAGGGACAAGTCAAGCAGATGCAAACATAAACTTCTACCCTTCAACTATATTTACTTAAAGAATAATATTTTATCTTTTTTATTTTAACATGGAAATATTCTATTATTTTACTAAGTTACAGTAATAAAAACACCATGGATTAAAAAAAAGACCAACTGAGCAAGGAATAGTATTGTAAACCCACTTAAAGAAAAAAATATATACAGCTATCTTATTCTGATATTGAAGTCAACATTAAACTTTGAAGAAAAGGCAAAAGTTTTCCCTTTTATTAAAAATAGTTTTTTGGCATATATTATATATGAATTACTCTTTCTTCCCTTTACTCTTTGTTTCAGTTCTTCTATTTCCTTGTGGATTCACTGTCTTTCAACATTTTGTTATATAATAAGAGCTTCTTTGGAATAATTAAAATTAAATAAAGATAAAAAAGTAAAAACTGAACATTGGAGTAAGACAAATTAAACAAACAAAAAAATTAAATGGAAGGCATAAAAAAAGACTCACTTGTTTACGCACTTTAGGACCCTTTATAAACAATAACCTATAAGCTATAACATATTAGTATAATATATAAGTAAAGACCTGGTACAAAACTACGAAGGTTCTGCATAAGAGGCTTCACTTTCTGTGAATTCACATGTGTTTTGATCCAATTGAATAAGAGGGCCTTGATTTCTTGGTGTTCTTCATTTTCTCTAGTTTTGACACCTTCTGCTGCTTCATTTACTTTGGGGTTCCATGCTTAAGAGTTATTCAGTCCAATGTGAAAAATGAATATATAGTTATATTTACGATAATCTCAATTAAAAAACATTAATAAAGATCAAAGAGTTGCTTTTATAAGTTTGTATCTAAGAAATATATTTTAATTTTGTGTTTCTGTTAATTACATTTTTATTCCTATAACCAGATACTGTGACTAAAGCAATGAGGAGAAGAAAGACTTTAGCATGAAATTGTTGTTTAAGAGAGTGAGGCCTGGAGGCCAGGGGAGAGTGATAAATATCATTGTAGATGGTTGTGAGCCTTTGGAATAACAGCTAGTGCTTTTAACCACTGAGCCATTTTCACAGTCTGAAAAAAAGTTTCATAATTTCCCATATTACACAAGCTCTACTTGGTACTATTAATAAAACCCCCAGAAAAGTTGGGGGTTATGTCCAAACTCTAGACACCCAGAGAGAGAGATGCAATAGCAAGGTTTATTGTCAGTACAATACAAGCCAGGAAGGGAGCTCATTCCACTCACCTGACACATACTAGAAAAACATAGAAACAAGTCACAGCTAGTTATCACCAGGCAATTCTTCCATATGAAAGGGTAGATCCTGTCCCCACAAATCCTCAGACTAAATACTTTTGAGTCCTCTGTGGAAAGGGAGTTCAGGCAAAGAAAATAATTTATCCTTTCTCTTTTTCTTCACCCAGCTATTTTGCTTTCTCCTTCAAATTTCATAGTGCTAGAATTAAAAGTGTGCGCCACCAATGTGTGGTTATGTTTGGCCATGAATTCACAGAGATCTAGCAGATCTCTGCCTCCCAACTGCTGGGATTCAAGATATGGGTCACCACTCCCTGGCATTTATGTCTTGGCTCTGTTTTCTGATTTTCAGACAAGCTTTATTAAATATATATTGTATCACCCTGTGTACATTTTTATGCCAAAAGTAAATAAAGGTTGTAAGTAATATAAGAAAAATATAAGAAAAACAATACAGAATATGTTCAAGTATCATATACAGGTTATATAAAATATAATTAAATCAATAATATCTAGTCCATTAAGAAGTGACAAATTCAGAAAAGAATGTTTATGATTTTGTTTTTCCTCTCTGTTGCTTCTCCCACCCAACCACCTCATGCTGTTATAATTTCTTCTTACCTCTCCTTGCTCAATCCCCCATATGATCCCAATTTACTCAGGAGATCTTCCTTATTTCCCCTTCCTTGGGGAATACATGGATGTCTCTCTTATTTTTCTCCTGTTACCTAGCTAGCTGCTCAAGGTTTGTAGATTGTAGTCTGTTTTGTTTTATTTGTTTGTGTTTTTTTTCTTTATGTCTAAAATCCACTTATGAGTACATACCATGTCTATCTATCTAAGTCTGTGTTAATTCAATAAGGATAATACTCTTCAGATCTATCCATTTGTCTGCAAATTTAAGGTTGTATTATTTTAATGCTCAGTAGTACTCCAATGTGTAAATGTACCACAATGTGGTAATTCAGTTTTCAGCTGGGGAGAATCTAGGTTTTTTCCAGGTTGTGCCTATTAA
Source organism: Sigmodon hispidus (assembly GCA_004025045.1). Classification (NCBI taxonomy): domain Eukaryota; kingdom Metazoa; phylum Chordata; class Mammalia; order Rodentia; family Cricetidae; genus Sigmodon; species Sigmodon hispidus. The sequence continues at coordinate 8,585 of PVIH01011307.1, read as the reverse complement.
GAATAATGTTGCTATGAACATAGTTGAGCTGATGCCCTTGGGATAAGAATGTGTATCCTTTGGATATATGCCTATTAGTGGTATTGTTGGATCATTGAGAAGATTGATTCCCTGTTTTCTGAACAACCACCATACTGATTTGCAATGTGTCTGTACAAGTTTACATTTACAACAGCAATGCAGGAGTGTTCCCCTTGCTCCACATTCCCTTCAGCATAGGCTGTTATCTGTGTTTTTTATCTTAGCCATTCTGATGAGCATAAATGGTATCTCCATGTTGTTTTAATTTGCATTTCTATAATGACTAAGAACATTGAGCAATTTTTTATCATTATTATTATTATTATTAACAAAGAAGTCACGCTTTCTATCCCTGTATATCATTATTCAAGGTCCCTTCCCCCTCTCACCATATCAGATCATTTTTTCTTCTCCACAACTCCCCATCCCCTCCCTGGAGAGACAGCAGACAGTCCCATGGTCCCACTGACCCAATATTACTTAGGTCAGTCTTCACTCCTGGCAGATCCAGTTTTGTCTCCCCTCCCTCAAGAATGAGTCAGGTGTTCCTTTAGGTGGAATGGAGTCCGAAGTGTCAGTCATGGGTGTTTCTGATCCCAAGCTGTTCAGTGGTTGTGGTTTGCAGCTTGGGCATGCTTGGCTATTTTCTTGTTCGTTTGTTTAGAGACCAGTAATGATTGAGTACATCCCTGCTTATCTTTCTTAGTTTGTGACACCTCGCTCAGGAGAATATTCTCCAAGTCCATTCATTTGTCTGCAAATTTTAGGATATCATTTTTTCTTACTGCTGATTAGCAGAGTACCCCGTTGTGTAGATGTACCACAATTTGTTAATCCATTCTTCAGTTGAGGGACATCTAGGTTGTTTCCAGGTTCTTGCTATCACAAATAATGCTGCTATTGTCATTTGAAATTCTTCTTTAGAAAATTCGCTATTTAGCTCTGAATGCCATTTTAATTGTATTATTTGGGGTTTTAAACTCTATTTTCTTGAGCTCTGTATATATTTTAGAGATCAGTACTCTGTCAGATGTAAGGCAAGTGAAGATCTTTTCCTTAAGTTGTCATTTTGTCTTATTGACTGTATCTTATGCATTACAGAAGCTAATCAGTATCAGGAGGTCTCATTTATTAATTGTAGCTTTTAGTGTCTGTCCTACTTTTATTATATTTAGAGAATGTTTGCCTCTGCCAGTGGGGTCAAGAGTATTTCCAAGTTTCTATCAAGCTCAGTGTGACAGGATATATGTTAAGGTCTTTGATGTACTTGGATGTGAATTTGTGCATGGTGATAGATAAGAATCTATTTTCATTCTTGTACATATGGTTATCTAGTTATACCAGCACCATTTGTTGAAAATGCTATCTTTTTTCCGTTGTATATTTTTGGCTTCTTTGTCAAAAATCAGGTTTTCTCAGGTGTTTAGATTAATGTCAAGGTCTTCACTAATGAGTGAGTACATCCCCTGCTTATCTTTCTCTGTAAATCAGTCTAACCTGGCTTGAGTAGCTTTAGATTTTATTTTGTATGTTTCATGAATTTTAGAAAAAAGAGAAGTTTTATTACTGCATGTGATTTGTTACCTAGTCTGAATATTTTGCTTTTGTTATATAATGTTTGACACTGATTTTCAAAAACAATAAAAAAAAATTCTAACCAAAATTTTGTTATTTTTTTATCCAGTCCTTGTTCCCTTTTCTGCTGGTGGCAGTACACTCTGAGATTAAAGAAGAGGATCATCCTCTGCATGGAATGATGGCTACATAAAATGTTAAAACTGAATATTTGAGGCTTACTGGATCCTTAATATTAAGTTAAATTTTGAGAAATGTGGATGCTAAAATTCTAGTAGTCTGTTACTAGTGTGTGAAGGGGGCCTTTTTGCTGTTTTAACATATGAATAACGTCACATGGAAAGAATTATTAAGATAAAATGTTGTCTTTCATCTTTTAATTCTGAAGACATTCTGTCATGATAAAGAGCCTATTTGATATCTTGTCTGAATTCATGCCATACAGTCCCAACTCAAAATACTGGAGATGCTTTTTAATAACAGCAAAAAATGTAGAATATTAAAAAAATCTTTGTAAGTAAATAACTTATAATACTTTAACATGAATATTTTTAATTCTATTTATATTGAGATTAATTTTCAAAGGATGATGAAATAGTGCAAATATTCTCATATTATCCTAAATGCTTGCATGGGTCAAAGGAATGAAATTTTCAGTTCTTCACTTTGAAGACTCAACTTGAAAGACTTAGAAATTCTAGGGCAAACTGCATCATGATGGATCACTGACTCTTTTGAAGTTCACACCCATGTCCAGAGTGGAATCAGAGGTGAGCAGATTCCAGCTCCTGGGCTGCCCATCTGGGAAATTCCTCTCCTGGGCCTGTGTCACACCCAAAGTTCTGATCTCAGACTCTTGCTAGCAAACAGGACCTATGCTTTAGCTGGGAGGATCCCTCACCAGCAACCCCTAACAGAAGGGACCTCCTAAGGCCAGGCCCTCAGAAACAGTACTAGCTGCCTCATCATAGAGAATCAGGCACCTTTGAAAAGTAGAGCTATGTTCAGAGCAGAATCAGAGATCATGCAGACCCCTTGCTCAGAGCAGACAGGAGACACAGAAGCCCTCTATCTACAACTGACTAGGAACTGACTAAGTGTGAACCACTGAAGTAATACATAGATGCCAGTGTAAGAATACTTATAACAATATAAAGAACAGCAAGGCAACACCAGAAGAAACTGATGGTTCTACAACAAAAAAAATCTGAACAGAGCAATGAGGAGTAAACTGAAGGAAACAACATCAAAAATACCTTTATGAAGATTTTCAAAGCCTTAAAAGAGCATATAAAAAATCCCTTAAAGAAACAGAAAAAAATACAAACAAAAAATTGGAAGAGATGAACAAATCCTGAAAAGAAAACAAAAATAATTAAGGAAAGGAAAACCAACAAATGAAAGAAATATTCCAAGAACTGAAAATTGAAATAGAAGCAAAAAGAAAAGGTAAAAAATGAGGAAAAGGTGAAAATAGGAAATCTTAAGAAAAAAGCTGGAACTAGAGATAGCATAACCAAAGGAATCCAAGACATGGAAAGAGAATCTCTGGAGTAGATGACTCAATAGCAGAAACAAATACATCAGTCAAAAAAAAAATTAAAACCAAAAAAAGACATATTGCCAAATGTTTAGGAAATTTGGGACCACGTGAATAGACCTAACCTGAAAATAATAGGAATAAAAGAAGGAGAACAATACTAGATCAAAGGCACAGATGATGTATTCAATAGAATCATAGAAGAAAGCTTGATTAGCAACCTAAAGAAGGAAATGCCTATAAAGATAAAAGAAGCTTAAAGAACACCAATACAATTTGATCCCCCAAAAAAGTTTGCTTGGCACATAATATTCAAGCCATAAAACATACAGAAAAAAAAGGAAAAATTTTAAGACCTGCGAAAGGAAAGGTCCAACTTACCTATAAATGCAGACCCGTCAGAAAAACTCCTGACTATTCAATGGAAATGATGAAAGCAAGAAGTGCTTGGTCAGAAGTTATATAGTCACTAAAACAGCATAGCTGCCAACCTAGAATACTATACCCAGCAAAATTATCAATCAACATAAATAAACAATAACTCTCCAGAAGAAAAGCTCAGAGAAAGTAAATATATAAACGGTACCACCAAAATTAACAGGAAATATCAATCAGTGGTTACCAATATCCCTTAATATCAATAAACTCAATTTACTTATAAAAGGACACACAATATCATGATGGATACCAAAACAGAAACCTTCCTTCTGATGCATACAAGAAACACACCTCAAACTTAAAGACAAGCACAGACTCAGAGTAAAGGGTTGGAAAAAGATTTTCTAAACAAATGGCCCTAAGAAACAAGCTAGACTAAACAAAAGTAGACTTCAAACTAAAAGCAATTAAGAAAGACCAGGGTGGATATTACTTATTCATCTCAGGAAAAATTGAACAAGATGAGATTCAATCCTGGATATTTATGCCCCTATTATAAGGGTACCTATGTATGTAAAAGAAACACTACTAAAACTGAAATCCCACATCAATTCTCACATCCTAATAAATGGAGACTTCAACACCCCACTTTCACCCTTGGATAGGTCAATCAGACACAGACTCAACAGAGAAATAAGGTGTCTAACAGAGGTTATGATGTAAATGGATTTAATAAATATTTACAGAAGCTTCCACCCAAACAGAAAGGAATAAATATATCTCTCAGCATCATATGGAACTTTTTCTAAAATTGAAAACATAATTGTTCATGAAACAAATATCAACAGATAAAAAAATGGAAATAATTCCTTGTATCATATCAGACCATGATGGCTTTATGTTAGAGTTAAAGAACAACTTATGTAAACTAAACATGAACACCTCTGGGCTAAGGAAAAAATTTGAAAGAAATCAAAGTCTTCCTAGAATTTAACAAAAATGAACCCACAATGTGCCCAAAGTTATGGGACACAATGAAAGCAGGCTTAAGAGAAAAATTCAGAGCAATAGATGCCTATATGAAAAACCTAGAGAAATCCCACAGTAGAGGACTAACAGCACAGCTGAAAGCCTTAGAACAATTAGAAGCAAACTCACCTAGGAGTAGATGGCAAGAAATAAACTTACAGCTGAAATTCATGCAATAAAATTGAAACACAAAGAACAATACAAAGAATCAAAGAGTTGATTCTTTAAGAAAGACAAAAAGATCAATAAACCCTTATCCAAACTAACCAAAAAAGCAGAGAGAGAGAGAGTATCCAAATCAATAGAATAAGAAATGAAAAGGAAGATATAACAACAGACACCCAGAAAATCCAGAGAATTATCAGGTCATACTTTGAAAATCTATACACGTCAAAAGTAGAAAACAGAGAAGAAATGGACAGCTTTCTCGACAGGTATCATTTACCAAAATTAAATCAAGAGCAGATTAAATACCTAAGCAGACCTATAAACCTAAAGGATATTTAAGCTATCCTTAAAAGCTTCCCAAGTATAGAAAGCCCTGGCGCAGATGGTTTCAGTGCAGAATTCTACTAGTCATTCAAAAGAGTAATACCAGTACTCCTCAAACTGTTTCCTAGAAACTGAAGGAATATTGCCAAACTCTTTTTTATGAGGCCATAATTACCCTAATACCCAAGCCACTCAAAGAGGTATCAATGAAAGAGAATTACAGATCAATTTTCCTCATGAATACTGAAGCAAATATTCACAACAAAATTCTGGCAAACCATATAGAACAATATATAAAAAATATCATCCACTATGATCAAGTGGGCTTTATCCCAGAACTGCAGGGATGTTTCAACATACATAAATCCATAAATATCACCCATTATGTAAGGAAACTGAAGGAAAAAATAAAACATGATTATATCCTTAGACGCTGAAAAAGCCTTTGACAAAATCCAAAACTCCTTTATGATAAAAGTCCTGGAGAGATCAGGAGTTCAGGAGAAATATTTGATATAATAAAGGTGATTTACAAGAAGCTGACAGCAAACATCAAACTAAATGGAGAAATACTCAAAGAAATCCCACTAAAATTAGGATCTAGACAAGGCTGTCCTCTCTCCCCTTATCTATTTAATATAGTTCGCAAAGTTTTAGCTAAAGCTATAAAAGAACAGAAGGATATTAAGGGGATACAAACTGAAAAAGAAGATGTGAAACTATATACGTTAATGATCCACAAAATTCTACAGGGAACTTCTACAGCTGATAAACACCTTCAGCATGTGGCAGGATTCAAGATTAACTCAAAGAAATCAGGAGCCCTTCTGTACACTAAAGATAAAAGTACAGGAAAAGAAATAAAGGAAACATCACCCTTTATACTAGCAGCAAACACCATTAAATACCTTGGAGTAACTCTAACTCCCTCCAAAGGAACACCTGACCAAATATTGAAGTTGGGGTGAGGAAAGCAGATCTGCCTGGAATGAACTAAGCTGAACTAAGCCACCTTGGGACCTTGGGACCTCCTGTCCTTTCTTGCCTAGGAGGAGATAAAGTGATGTGGGGAAAAGAGAGGAACTGGGAGGAGCGGGAGGGGGAAGGGGTTTGAACAAGTGGATACATTAGTGAAAAATTGTACTTTATTCATAATAAAAAAAATAAACAGGAAAAGCAAACAAAAAAACCCCAAAACAAAAAGAGTGTAGAAGAATTAAAGAGATGTTAATATTACTTCACAATTATTTATACATAAAATGATACGCTCCATCTGCAAATCATCTGGCATAATAAAATATGAAAACTTAAGTTTTCAATATTTTCTTTTTTATTATCTGTAAATGAGGAAGTAGAGATGAATATAAATAATTTAATATGCATAAAATTAATTAATTTATATATGTTTTCCCAATATCTTTTCCATTCTTGCCCTCTCTAAAATATATGGGAAAATGCATATTAACTCCTTCTCAACTAACATAATAACCCTAGCTAAAATCAAAGCAAAACAAAAAAGTAAACAACCAACAACACAACAAAAAGCCCACAAAATGAGCAAAGAAACAAAAACAAAAAATTGTGCATTTTAAGTGATTTTTAATGTACTAAGTCACATCACCATACTTTAGTACTTCAATGATATTGGATATCAACACAGTAATCCTGACAAGTTAGAAAGCTACCCTGATTTTACAAAACGCACTCCCAAACTTCCCACACCACAATCGCACATCAGTTCTGGCATTGTACAGAATTCTAAGATTTTATCATGCCTCACTATTTTAAGTGAACTGAAAGAAATGTGATAATGCAAAGTTTAAATGTATTAGTAACCTTGACAGTATAAAACATCTCTGTGCTCCTGTGTCAAGCAGTTATCCAAGTTTTTCTCAGGTTTAATCATTTCAACAGGAAATAGGTGCTTGGAAAAACTGCCCAGACTCAGTGTAATTTATCATCCTCTTGCCAGACCTTAATGATGTGCTACCAACAAATAGCATGTTTATTTTTGGCAGATGAAGATGCTAGCCTGAGATTACCAGTGAAAAGAAAATATAATGAAATGGTGTATTTCAAAACAACATACCCACAATTAAATAGCTTTTGAATGATACCTAAAGCCAGAAGTCTGGTTGTGTTATCTGATGTTTATTTTTCTTGGCAGATGTAAGATTCAGTTACTGAAGAGATTTAATAAGTTTGGATACAGAAACACTTTTGACTTATCAGAGAACTTATCTTATCATGTAAATGTAATGCATTAAAATTTCCATACATAAGAAACAAGGGATTTTAAAATCTTCCTGTAAGAAAGACTTCTTTACCTAGATAATCCTTGTGATGTCAAAAGTGAAATGCTACATAATTAATTTAATAATTATTTTTGTGAATGAACAACCTTCTTATTAGACTAGTATTCTTTTATTTAAAATGTTTGATCTCATTAATGCCCTGATTTTTATTTGCTTTTTGATACAGCACAATTAACTTTTTTTTCCATCACTGATTCCTTCCTGATCTTTCCCATCTTTCTACCTACCAATGTTTCTGTTTGTTTTTTGCTTGTCTATTTTTCTGATTATTATTAAATTAAGGGTACTAACATACCTGGAGATATGGTTCACTGGCTGACTGCATGAACAAAATAAAATTTCTGGGTTCATCCCACAGAAGTAGATATACTTCTGTAGTAGGAGGATCTTAAATCAAAGGTCATTTTCTGGTTATAATTCATGAAAATCTAGAAAAACTGAGTTAATGTTTCAAAAAGGAAAGAGAGAAAGAAGGAAGGGAAAAGAAAAAATCAGCAATGAACAATAATATTTATGAATTAGTTATTACAGTTACCTAAAATATAATTTTTTGGGTTAATTCCCGTGAAGCTAATGATCAAAGCTCAGATAAAAATAAATTTTAAAATCTATAAAATGTATTAAAAATAAAAAGCTGAGATGAATGAAAACTATTTCTTTAAAATATTTTGTTTTGACTTCCGGGACCCAGCGCTGGCTGCAGAATCCCAGCACTCTCTGGGGCAGGGGCAGGTGGACTCTGTCCCTGACCACTTCCAAGGCTCCTGCTGAGGGAAACCCCGCCACGACCTCGAACTGAGCGAACCAACTGCAGGGGTCTCCGAGGGGCGGATTCGGACCCCGCCCAGAGGTCAGGAGGGTGCTAGAGGCCTCAGTGCCTATATCCCAGCCTGGGAGGGAGAGTTGAGCTCCCATTGTTTCTGATTCCACTTCCGGGACCCAGTGCTGGCTGCAGAATTCCAGCGCTCTCTGGGGCAGGGGCAGGTGGACTCTGTCCCTGACCACTTCCATGGCTCCTGCTGAGGGAAACCCCGCATCGACCTCGAACTGAGCGAACCAACTGTAGGGGTCTCTGAAAGACAGAATCAGACCCTGACCAGAAAGGTGACAGGAGGCATACAAACCCGAGTGCCACAACTGACCAGGACCCATCTAATCATGAACCACTGAAGCCATGGGCAAACGTCAGTGCAAAAAATTACATAATACTACAAAGGACAACATGGTAACTCCAG
>PVIH01011306.1:0-69942 GCA_004025045.1 Sigmodon hispidus | reverse complement strand
CTGTCATCTGTGCCTTTTATCTTAGCCAATCTAACAGGTGTTAGGTGGTATCTCAAAGTTGTTTTGATTTGCATTTCTCTGATGGCTAAAGATGAAGAGCACTTTTTCAGGTGCCTTTCAGCCATTTGTAGTTCCTCTGCTGAGAATTCCCTTTTTAGATCTGTACCCCATTTTTTGATTGGGTTATTCAAGGTTTTGGACTCTAGATTCTTGAGCTCTTTATATATCTTAGAGATCAGTCCTCTATCACTTGTAGGGTTGGTGAAAATCTTTTCCCATTTTGTAGACTGCTGTTTTGTTCTATTGACAGTGTCCTTGGCTTTACAGAAGCTTCCTAGCTTCAGGAGATCCCATTTATTGGTTGTTGGTCTTAGTGTCTGTGCCACTGGTGTTATATTTAGGAAGTGGTCGCCTGTGCCAATTTGTAGAAGTGTATTTCCCACTTTCTTTTCTATCAAGTTCAAAGTAGCTGGTTTTAAGTTGAGGTCTTTGATCCACTTGGATTTGAGTTTTGTGCAGGGTGACAGGCTCGGATCTATTTGTATTTTTCTATACACTTCCATCCAGCTATGCCAACACCATTTGTTAAATATACTATCTTTTTTTCCATTGAATGTTTTGGCCTCTTTGTCAAAGATCAGGTGTTCATAGGTTTTTGGGTTAATGTCTGGATCCTCAATTCTATTCCATTGGTCCACAAGTCTGTTTTTATGCCAGTACCAGGCTGTTTTTATTACTGTAGCTCTATAGTACAGCTTGAAGTCAGGGATGATGATACCTCCTGAGATTCTTTTGTTGAGTAAAATTGTTTTGGCAATCGTGGCTTTCCTGTTATTCCAAATGAAATTGAATATTGTTCTTTCAAGGTCCAAGAAATATTATGTTGGGATTTTGATGGGCAGTGCATTGAATCTGTAGATTGCCTTTGGTAGAATTGCTATTTTTACTATGTTGATCCTACCAATCCAGGAACATGGGAGAGCTTTCCATTTTCTGATATCCTCTTCAATTTCTTTCTTCAATGATTTAAAATTTTTGTCAAATAGGTCTGTTGCTTCTTTGGTTATAGTTACTCCAAGGTATCTAATACTATTTGCAGCTATTATGAAGGGTAATGTTTCCCTTATTTCTTTTTAAGCTCTTCTATCTTTAGTGTATAGAAGGGCTACTGATTTCTTTGAGTTAATCTTATATCCTGCTACATTGCTGAAGGTCTTTATCAGCTGTAGCAGTTCCTTGGAAGAATTTTGTGTGTCACTTAGGTATACAGTCATATCATCTGCAAATAGAGATAGCTTTACTTCTTCTTTTCCAATTTGTATCCCCTTAATCTCTTTTTCATTCCCTTATTGCTTTAGCTAAAACTCGAGAACTGTATTGAATAGATAAGGGGAGAGAGGACATCCTTGTCTAGTTCCTGACTTTAGTGAGATTACTTTGAGTTTTTCTCCATTAAGTTTGATACTGGCTGTGGGCTTCTTGTAAATCGCCTTTATTATATTTAGGTATTCTCCCTGTATTCCTGATCTCTCCAGGGCTTTAATCATAAAGGAGTGTTGGATTTTGTCAAAGGCTTTTTCTGCATCTAAGGATATGATCATGTGCTTTTGTTCCTTTTGTTTGTTTATATGATGGATAACATTTACATTTTTTGTATGTTAAGCCAGCCCTGCATTTCTGGAATGAAGCCTACTTGGTCATGGTGGAGGATATCTTTTATACATTGTTGTATATGGTTTGCCAAAATTTGTTGAGAAATTTTGCATCGATATTCATGAGGGAAATTGGTCTGTAATTCTCCTTCTTTGTTGTGTCTTTGAGTGGCTTGGGTATTAGGGTAATTGTGGCCTCATAAAAGGAATTTGGCAATATTCCTTCAGTTTCTACTGTGTGAAATAGTTTGAAGAGTAACAGTAGTAATTCTTCTTTGAATGTCTGGTAGAATTCAGCACTGAAACCATCTGGACCAGGGCTTTTCTTTTTGGGGAGGTTTTTAATGACAGCTTCAATTTCCTTAAGGGTTATAAGCCTGTTTAGGTAATTAATCTGATCTTCATTTAACTTTGGTAGATCGTACCTGTCCAGAAAGCTGTCCATTTCTTCTAGGTTTTCCATTTTTGTGGACTACAAATTTTCAAAATATGATGTGATAATTCTCTGGATTTTCTGGGCGTCTGTTGTTATGTCCCCCTTTTCGTTTCTGATTTTGTTGATTTGAACACTCTCTCTCTGTTTTTTGTTTAGTTTGGCTAAGGGCTTATCTATCTTGTTAACTTTCTCAAAGAACCAATTCTTAGATTCATTGATTCTTTGTATTGTTCTTTTTGTTTCAATTGTATTGATTTCAGCTCTAAGTTTGATTATTTCCTGCCATTTACTCCTTCTAGGTGAGTTTGCTTCTAATTGTTCTAAGGCTTTCAGCTGAACTGTTAGGTCTCTAGTGTGTGATTTCTCTAGGTTTTTCATATAGGCATCTAGCGCTATGGATTTTCCTCTTAAGACTGCTTTCATTGTGTCCCACAAGTTTGGATACGTTGTAGATTCATTTTCATTGAATTCTAGGAAGACTTTGTTTTCTTTCTTAATTTCTTCCTTGACCCAGAGATGGTTCAGCTGAGAGATGTTTAATTTCCATGCGTTGGTAGGCTTTCTTTGGGTTTTAATGTTGTTGAACTCTAACTTTAGGCCCTGGTGGTCCAATATGTTACAAGGAATTATTTCCATTTTTTTGTATCTGTTGATATTTGCTTTATGACTAATTATGCGGTCAATTTTGGAGAAAGTTCCATGAGGAGCTGAGAAATATGTATATTCCTTTGCATTTGGGTGGAAGCTTCTGTGGATATCTATTAAATCCATTCGCATCATAACCTCTTTTAGACTCCTTATTTCTCTGTTGAGACCCTGTCTGGTTGATCTATCCAGAGTTGAAAGTGGAGTATTGAAGTCTCTCACTATTAGGATGTAAGAATTGATGTGGGATTCGAGCTTTAGCAGTGTTTCTTTTACATAAGAAGGTGCTCTTATATTAGGGGCATAAATATTCAAGATTGAAATTTCCTCTTGACCAATTTTTCCTGTGATGAATAAGTAGTGACCATCTTGGTCCCTTTTAACTGGTTTTAGCTTAAAGTCTACTTTGTTAGATATTAGGATTGCAACCCCTGCTTGTTTCTTAGGACCATTTGACTGGAAAATCTTTTCCCAACCCTTTATTCTAAGCCTGTGTCTGTCTTTCTGGTTGAGGTGTGTTTCTTGTAGGCAACAGAAGGATGGCTTCTGCTGTTGTATCCATCTTGTTAGTGTGTGTCGTTTTATAGGAGAGTTGAGACCATTGATATTAAGAGAAATTAGTGACCATTGATTCATATTTCCTGCCATTTTTGGTGGTAACTTGTTTGTATTTCCTTTCTTTAGGGTATTCTTCTGTGGAATTATTGATTGTTTGTGATTTCATGGATGTATCTGGGGTCCTTATGTTGGAGTTTTCCCTCTAATACTCTCTGTAGTGTTGGATTGGTAGATAGATATTCTTTCAGTCTGACTTTGTCCTGAAATACCTTGTTTACTCCATCTATGGTAATTGATAATTTTGCAGGGTATAGTATTCTAGTTTGGCAGCCATGCTGTTTTAGCATCTGTATAACTCCTGACCAAGCCCTTCTAGCTTTCATCGTTTCCATTGAATAGTCAGGCGTTATTCTGATGGGTCTGCCTTTATATGTGAGTTGGCCCTTTTCTTTTGTAGCTCTTAAAAATTTCTCTCTGTTCTGTATGTTTTATGGCTTGATTATAATGTGGCATGTTGCCTTTTTTGGGGGGTCATATCTATTTGGTGTTCTGTAAGCCTCTTGTATCTTTATAGGCATTTCCTTCTTCAGGTTAGGGAAGTTTTCTTTTATGATTTTATTGAAAACATTATCTGTGCCTTTGAGCTGGTATTCTTCTCCTTCTTCTCTTCCTATTATTCTTAAATTAGGTCTTTTCATGGTGTCCCAGATTTCCTGAACATTTTGAGTTATGGGTTTTTTAGTTTTACTATTTTCTTTGACTTATATATCTATCTGAGCTACTGAGTCTTCCACTTCAGAGATTCTATCTTCCATCTCTTGAACTCTGTTTGTTATGCTTGTATCTGTGGTTCCAGCTTTTTTCTTCAGGTTTTCTATTTCCATCTTTGCCTCATTTTGCGCCTTTTTTATTTCTTCTATTCCACCTTTTATTCCAGCTTTTATTTCAGCTTTTAGTTCCTGGCATGTTTCTTTCATAGAATTGTTCATCTCTTCCAATTTTTTGTTTGTATTTTCTTCTATTTCTTTAAGGCTATTTTTCATATCTTCTTTGAGAGATTCAATGATCATCAAAAAGGAATTTTTGGTGTTGCTTCCTTCTGTTTCCTCTTCATTGCTCAGTTCAGGTCTTGTATTTGTAAGATTGCCTCTCTCTTCTGGAGTTGTTCTTTGTATTATTATGTACTTTTTTGCACTGATGTTTGCCTATGGCTTCAGTGGTTCACGATTAGATGGGTCCTGGTCAGTTGTGGCACTCGGGCTTGTGTGCCTCCTGTCACCTCTCTGAGCAGGGTCTGTGTCTGTCCTTCAGAGACCCCAGAAGTTATCTGTTCGCTCAGTTGCCAGACGAGGTGGGTAGCCTTGCAAGTTCCCTCAGCAGTAGCTGTGGGGGTGGTGGGAGGCAGAATTTATCTGCCCCTGCTACAGAGTGCGCTGGGACCTATAAACTACACTGTTAACCTGATACATTTTCTGTGTTTATATTAACCAATATGATGATAGAAGAAAAATTTGTTGAATTAGTTTTATTGGAATATGTAATATTAAGAAAATGCCTTTAGTATTCTCTAGATTTTTCAATGGAAAAATAAACATATTTTAGCAGATTATCAATGTGATTAGGCACAAATGAAGCAATGAGGAGAAGCAATGAGGAGAAGGATGCAATGTTTATTCTTTCCATGGTAACTCTTGCGGTACACACAGTATCATAAGCTAGTGAAAAGTCCTGTCCAGGAAGACTTTTTCTTTGTTTACTACATAGTCTGACTGAAGACCTCAAAGAGGCAAATTTATTTAATGATGATCTAGTCAGTGTCACAGGAAACTAAAGAGTAAAAGTTAATACAAGATATGTGCCCATATTGAAAAATAGGTCAATGAGAATTAGAGTAGAAGAGTATAGTAGAAGTGTTTAGTATAGTCTCATAGAATTTCAACGTATCCTTGGGGACTAGAAAAACCTTGGTGTACCTTTGTGAGTCTCTAGCATATATAGATCAGCCTTTTTTGGTCTTCTTTTACTTATCTAAACTCATGAAGATCTATATTAATATGGTAATGAGGGCACCTCTTGGTTTATCATGTTAAGCAATTTGTACATACCCCCATCCTAGTGCTTACTATGTACCTATTGTATTACTTCCTAATGTGGCTGTTTTCTCATGACACCATGTATCTTTAAGGAATACTGAAGACCCCAAAGATGAAGGCACAGCCATAAAGACTGTGTGTATGACTAGTTGGTCAATGGAGTTTGTGTTGAAGTGATATGTACATTTTTGTGGTGCACCCTTCAGGAGAAAGATTGTCTGTCCTTTGAGTCCTCCCTGCTGTCATGTGGCTTTTCAATGAAGACATGACAGGTGTATCATCTATAACCAACCTCAATGTAAGAAATTCAGACTGCAGATTTAGGAAACTACAGGCATGAGTGAAATCTGATCCTTTCCAAAGAGCAAAGCTACCTTGGAAAAAAATGCATTTCTACCTGTTTATTCTGCTGAAAATGATACAGCCTGATAACAGAATGGAACAGGAAAATAATGTAACCTGGAAAAAAGCATAATTGGCATATGGAAGAAGAAAATCCCAAAGTTTTAAACCATGACATTGTTTGCAGAGGTAATCATTTGCTTCTAAATTGCTTCTAAATGCATTTGCTTCTAAATTCCTAAGAAGTACAAGAATTAAAATAAAAATCTTATTAGATGTCACTTTCTTCCCCAATACTATGTAACACCTTTATCCTTTAACTTTAAGAAAGCTATTTTACATGTTGTCAATATGAGATGTTAGTAATTACTATATAGCTGTGTTGAGAGTTTAGTTGTATATTTTCTTGCTGTGTTCCTTAATAACAATGATAAGGATCATTGTTGTCTTAGAACCAATATGGCCTAGTATAATCATCATAAAGATTTATGATGCTCATGATTTATTTTAGCAGAAAAGTCAAGCATTATTACAGTACAACTATTCATAGTTTTTTTCTTTTAAAGTGTCAGAATATCCTTTCTTTTCAAATGAAATCTATGGCAGAAATCCAAGACAAACACGAGTCTCTTGTTTTAGGTGGGAAACATATGCTCTGAGATTTGCCAATTTGGCTTCTCCTGTTCTTGAAACCCAACAGCAGGGCTCTAGAACACAATGTGGAAGTCCCTGAATTAAAACAGTGGGTGTCCCATAAGGGCTTTAGACCACATGCTCTAAGAATCACTCTCCTTTGCTTAGGCCTTGATAAGATTTGGACAGCAAACCATGGTTGTATTCTTTGGCAATTTCCCATACATTTATATAGATTATGAAGATTGGCAACAGCACATTCCAGAAAAGTTATGAAATGTTTAGACAGTCTCTGGTGTACTTTGCTGATCTTTATAAGCATATGAACTCTGGTTGCTTGGTGATTTAATTTAAAGTGATAATTTACTGGCCAGAATAGATTGATATAATCCTATCCTTATAAATTAATTCAAGAACTTGAATTTACCCTTTAAACATTTCAAATATCTGCCAAGCTGGGGAAAACACAAAGGCATATATGAAAAGAAGTGCTAGAGTGGCAGAAAAGAAAATGGAAAATTAATTCAGAGGATTTGGAACTGTTCTAAAGTCGAACTCACTCTTTAGATGGAAACACTTAATGGAGCTAACAAGACTTTTAGGGAGTGATTTCCTGATTGATCCCAGATTTTGGAGATGTTCTTTCCAAATCTCTGTCTGAGGTATTTTTTTAAAGCATGAAAATAGAGCTGGTAGCTTAGTTACTAATACTGCTTTGGAGATTAACATTTTCAAGACGGGCACCTTTGAGTTCACAAGGAGTATAGAGTCTACAAAAATAATGCCGATTGAAATACAAAGCAGGCATTTCAGTTCACTCTATTGAGTTAAGAGTCAGAGACTGAAGACACCCAGAGAATTAGGGCTTAAGAATATTTTCCTCTTATAGCAGAGATAATAGTATTTACAGGACAAGATAAAGGTTACATTAATAGAGTTTGTTTTCAAGGTTTCTAAATGTTTCATCCATAATTCTGAAACAGTCCAATTTACTAGCTTATGAATCTCAGAATCTGTGGATTGTTAATCAAAGAAAAATAGATGAGTCCAGATTAATCTTTTTTTTATTCCTTTCCTCTCATCCCCTGGTATATTGTCTATGGATGTGCTTAACTTTAAAATGAACCTGACTTTGAATATCTTTCTGTAGCACTCTATACAGTGCGCTGGTTCATCACTGATCTGGATTTGTTGGTTGACACCAAGATTGGTGACATTTAGTTTGAAAACAGGCTGCTTCAGTAAATGATTCCAACTGTGGAAATGAGTTTGTGGTTTATCACATACCAGAACCACAATTGTTTGAGTGCAGATCTGGGTGCTGGCAAGTTGTTTTTTTAAAGAAGTAACAATTACTACTTTGTTTTGAGAGTAAATGCTATTTCTTTTTAACTGAAAGAAAATATAACCTGGGCCTTAAAGAATATGATAATGGTATGAATAGAAGATGGTAAGTGTTAGAATTAGATTCTAGACTATAGTTTACTTCCAGACCCGCTATTTTCTGTCTGTCTTTCAGGGAATTGTTTAAATACAGTAATTTCATTTTCTCCCTCTGTATTATTAACATTTAAACAGAATACACAGGATTGATTTAGCATATCTATAGGTACACATTAAATTTTCAATAATGATCACTTTTACTGTTTTATAGCATACTAAGTTCCTGCCTACATTATATTATTAACGTATGAAACAAGCAATGATGAAAAGAGAATAATGTCATAGTACATGTTGGAAAAGCAAAGCTCAAGAAGGCAAAACTGAATGCTTAATAATGGCATAAATGTTATATGGATTATTTAGGCTTTTATATTTTCCAACCCAGATCTGTTAGATCCCACTTTGTTGGAGGAGCTGACTATTTCAGAAAGATTGGCATGTCTTTTCTTAACCAGCAAGCAGTGCAAGTTAATGTGTTGTTGCAAGTAACAGAGACAAAATAAGCACGTATTAGTACATTTTTGTTATATAGCAAACCACTCTCAAAATTATCTGGTGTAGATCAGACAAGAACTTCTTTTTAATTCTTTTTATTTAAAAGGGTTTTTTTTTTTCATTTTCATACCACAGTTTCCCCTTCCTCTCCTCCTCTTACTCACCATTGGCTTCTCACACCCTCCATCTACTCCTCTGAGAGGATAAGGACTCATGGGGAGTCAACAAAGTCTGGGATATCAGGTTGAGACAGGACCAAGCCCCTTCCTCGTGTATCAAGACTGAGCAAGGTATCCCTACATAGAGAATGGGCTCCATAAAGCCGCTTCAAGCACTAGGGATACATCCTTGTCCTACTGCCAGTGGCCCCACAAATTGCACAAGCCACACAACTGTCATTCACATTCTAAAGGGCCTTGTTGGGTCCCATCCAGGTTCTCCAGCTGTCAGTCCAGAGTCAGTGAGCTCCCAGTAGCTCTAGTCAGCTGTCTCTGTAGGTTTCCTCATCATGATCTTCACCCTTTTGCTCATGTAATCCCTCCTCCCTCTCTTCAACTGGACTCCAGGAACTTGGTCCAGTGCTTAGCTGTGGATCTCTGCATCTGTTTCCATCAATTACTCCATGCAGGTTCTATGATGGCAATTAGGGTGATCATCAATCTGATAACAGGGGAAGGCTAGGTCAGGCACTCTCTTCACTATTGCTTAGAGTCTTAGTTGGGGTCATCCTTGTGGATTCCTGGGAATTTCCCTAGCAGCAAGTTTCTCTCTAATCCCATAATGTCTCCCTCTATCAAGATATCTCTTTCCTTGCTCTCCCTTTATGTCCCTCACCCAGCCCAACCAATCAACCACTTATTACCTTGGCTAGATGGGGAAGTCTTAAGTAAGACTGGACCTCAGTGTGTTACTGGGTTTATTTTTTTCAGTTGTGGCTTGCAAAGTGAGTGAGCTTCAAAACTCTCTCTCTCTCTCTCTCTCTCTCTCTCTCTCTCTCTCTCTCTCTCTCTCTCTCTCTCTCCATGCATCAGTGTGGTTCCAGAACATACTCTTCCCATTGCTTCAGAGGGTAGACTAATATGCATATGTTATATTTCAAGCTTTGAGTTTGCATATAGCTTACTATCTTTGTAGCAGTCTGTGCCAAAGATGAGAGATGGTGCATATGGTCCTTCTTCTGTGGGATGGAATTGAGAGACACATGACAGGTAGGATGAAGAAAAAAGTGAGAAACTGAGGGTCCATGACATCATATATTGCAGTGTTCTTTGCTGTCACATGCTGCTCACAAGACATTCAATTAAGTGTTGTATAGTAACTTTGTTCCATAAACTGTTGGAGAATCTGGGATCCTGTTTTCTATCTTGTTTCATTGCCTGATTTGGCCTCCATTACTAACATTAGAATTCAACATTTTTGTCAAAGGCTAGATGACAAATATGTTATTTTTTGTGAGCCATATGGTCTCTGTCTCAAATTTTCAACTCTGCAAATTAAGCACAAAAGCAACAGTGAGCAGTCAGTATATGAATGAATGTGGTTCTGTTCCAATACATATTTTTATGAGCACAGACACTTGAATACTTTGCGATTTTCAATGTGCCATGAAATATTGTTCTTTTCTGATTTTTCCCTAGCATTTATAAAATATAAACCCATCATTGCCTTCCAGCTATATAAAAATTGCCAGGTGGCTGAACTTATCCCATGGGCTAGAGTGTTGACTTCTGCCAGATAGCTTAAACTTTATGCCTTAAAGAACAAATAATTGAGAAGTCATCACAGCTGTGTCTGTTAGCAGACAAGAGGCATGGGTAAAAGAAACAAGAGACAAAAGTTTGTGCAGGCTGGAATTTAAAGAACAGACTGTCAGTGCCAACACTTGGCATTTCTACTTGTGTCTTACTAGTGGGGTTTAGTTATATAGTCATACATAACTTCAAGGCATGTGGGGATATGTAGTCTTTATTCTGCCTTGTCCAAACATAGTAACTTTTTTTGTCTTGTGAATGAGAGGTGTGGTAGAATGTGGGTGCATCATCTATAACACACTGATACAGAGTACAAATTTGGGGGGATGCAGAAAAATTAAGTTTAGTAAATGTGTAACTGAGTACAATTCATCGGTTACTAAATGATGATTTTGTTACCATGAAGAAAGCTATCACTTGAAAATAAGTGTACAATCAACCTCTTTTCTTTTTTTTGAGAAAACATAAACCCGATAGGCAAATCTTAATTTATAAACTACAAATTTTAATTAAGTGGGTATGGAACAAATCATTCCTATTTTTTCACTTTTCTTCTAATTCTGTATAAAAATCTCTATTCCATGTTTATAAATCAACTGAATTTTTATTGGTTGAAAATATTTTGATTAACTAGCTAATCAATAAAATATTTTAACTATCTGTATTAACAAGCTGTATTTTCAAATATCAACTTCCTTCTGTTTATGTCAACACCAAGGTTTATATAAAGTGTATAAGTTAAAAAATGGTGAGTTATAAAGTATGGTTAATCTAGGAATTAATAAGTATTGCTAAGGCACCACTCTCAACCCTTTCATATATGATTATAGTAAAAATAAAATTACTGTGATGTTGAAATACAAAGTGACCAGATCTTAGAAATCTTGCCTAGCACTTAACTTTACTATTTGACAATGCTGAACACATTTAAGTATGATTTGTGAGAGGAACATTTGCAATTGATATCTTATGACCTAGCCCCCAGCATAGTGTAATTTGAACCCAAGTTTCAGTGGCAGTTTCTCTGCCACAAGTGGCTGACCACTTCTTTCTCCAGGCTTCCTTCAAAGTCATAGACCTCAGTTCCTTACAGACATAAATCAAAGTGCAAAGGCATTTGCAGTCACAAGCAAACTCACAAACAGAAGAGAAGAAATCACTGGAGATACACACCATTCTCCCAGCTTTGCATGAAATATTATGGTGTGTTTTCTGTATTCATTTGAGAGTCTCTGGCCATCTTGAACAGTGTGCACAGTGGCCTTCCTTCATCTCTTACTATCAGTCTCCTGTCTTTTGATTTCTGGTGCTCCTTTACAGCAAACACTTTGGATTTAAATTCATGTCTTTCTTATCTTCTCTATGAAGTGAAGTGATTTAATACATGATAATCAAACATAAGGTAACTCAAAACACAGACGAGGCCTTACTCAGAGAATGATCGTCCTACTGGGATGGAGCCTAGGGATCTGCATTGTAATAGGTGTAGAGGCAGTGCTCGTTTCATTGGTCCTGAAGACATGCTAAGTGCCACCATAACAGTGGATCTGGTGACAGTTCAAACAACATCTAACTCTAAATAGCATAGAATGCTTGGGAATATTTTGGGATACAGGTCTTTAAGCAACTCACAGGTATGAATAATCTAGGAAGAAAGAGTAAAGGGTTTAGGAAAATAATCACCTAAATTCAGAATAGAAATCAAAGACACAGAAAATCAATAAACACCTGAGTAGGCATGTCAGTGACCATTTGTAAAATTGTATATGGAGCCAAATGGCATTATAGAAGCCCAGATGTGAGGGGTCATATTTCCAGCCATGGATATCAAAAGCAATCTCAGGAAACACAATGTAGATGAGGCAAATATGAAGTACAAGGGATATGGCAGCTGGAATCCTCAGAGTCAGTGAGAATGAAATGAGGAGCCAGGAAAACAGGATGAGCTTAAAATCCCATGCTGGGTGTCATGCTATCCAGATGTGGCTTCAAGAATTTAGTACAGTGGCTACTGTAGGTTCCTTCTTCCCTCCCATTCTTTCTTCCCCTTCTCTTCAACAGATGCTTGGTCCAGTGCTTGTTTCTTATACCCTTCATGGTATGCCAGTCAGAGAGTTGATTTAACCAGATTACAGTGTGTGCATCAACTTCACTTACCACAATAATCAGTACCTTCACTTCTTCATAGATGAATGCTCCAAAGGACCTGCCCCTGTTGATGGCCAGCAATATCAAGCCTTAGAACTGTGTTAGGAATGAATCTCAGGAGACTGAATTGCCTTCAGGTTAGTGTGTGTGAAGTCTGAAAACTGTTCACTATATTAATCTCTGGTTTATCAGATACTTCCAAAATCTTTACCCATTATTACCTACTCATGCACATTCTTAAACATTCACTACTGACCTAGCTGTTGTTAATGCTTTCTTTTTAAATCAAGAATCCATATGCCTAATTTGATTATTAAATGTTGAAATATGAAGCACAGGCTTTCTTCTTTGTACAGCTGTGGTTTTGAAATTAGACTGCTACTCTAGCAAGCACTGGGATGGGACTGGGCCCCCTGAGTCTGTTTTGTCAGCCACTGAAATGGGTTGCAGCTGTATCTTTACAGCATTGCTTATAAGTGATGTATGTACAGCACACAGAAGCATGCTTAACATCCAGACAAATTCCACTTCAGTGATGGGGTTTAGAATGCCTGACTTCAGCAATCTAAACTGGACCCCATGTTCACTTTGCTGGGCTCTGCATGCTGTCTGTGATTCTCAGCATGCTTGCTTCATGTTAGAAGAGTGCTGTGAGTGCTTAGCAATCAGAACCATGAGAAGAGAAAACATGAGGATGCTGAGTGAGAAATACCCTCCTGGGGCTTGTGTTTCTCCTTGTTTTATCAAGGAGAGAAAACTGTCACACAGCGCCTGCTTGGAATTGTTTCCATGCTCCTGTAGGTGCTATGGAATGTGCAGCTAAACCTTAATATTATGGGGGGTGTAGTCTGTAGAGGAAGGAATTGGAAAGGCTTTGCTTAGCAACCTATAGTGCCAGCCACATTTATCAAAGTAAAAATTTAAGGGGAAATTTTAAGGGAATGTGTTGAAGGAACTTCTCTTTCTCATCTCCTTGTTCATACCCTGGGTGCAGACCCTGACCATCTAAGATGAACATGAACACTTGATTTCTGATAGGCACTGTGCCAGCTAGTTTTTAGGTCAAATTGAATCAATGCAGTCATCTTAAAAGAGGGAACCTCAATGAGAAGTTGCCTTTATAAAGTCAGGCTGTAGGCAACCCTGTAGGGTGTTTGCTTAACTAGTGATTTAAGTGGGAGGGTCCAGTCCATTGTGCACACTTGGGGCTATGGTCCTGGGAATTATAAGAAAGCAGACTGACTGCTCCCTGCCCAGGGAGGGGATGGAGAGTTGTGGAGAAGAAAAAAATGACCTGATGTGGCGGGAGGGGGAAGGGACCTTGAATAAGGATATACAGGGATGAAAAAGAAAAAATTCAGAGGGAAAGCTGAACATAAAGTAAATATATGTGTAGCAATCTTATTTGCATTATCACCCTTGATAAGTCATACTTATGATTTTTATCTTCTTCATAGTTATTGTTAACGTATCAGCATTTTAAATTCATTTTACTGTTTTTCTTGATAAATACAAAATAAATAAAGAAGAAAAAAACAAAAAACAAAACAAAACAAAACACAAAAAACAAACAAAAAAAGAAAGCAGACTGAGTAACCTAGAAGAACAAGGTAGCAAGGCCTTCTATGGCCTCCTTATCAGCTTTTGTTTACAGGTTCCTGCCCTGACTTTCTCTGATGAAAATAGTGATATGGAAATGTAAGTGAAAATAAACCCTTCCTCTCTTTTGTTCATGGTGTTTTCTCACAGCAATAGGAACTCTGACTAAGACAGGGACATTCTTAAGAGTATGGTTTTCTTTTTCTTTTTGAGAGAGAGAGTCTCTCCCTCTGATTAGCTTGGAATTTACTATGGTAGTCAAGACTGGCCTCAAATTTACAAAATTTCTCCTCCTCACTCCTAAATGTTGCCATTACAAGTGGGAACCATCATATCTGTATCTTTTCCCTTCTATCAATGCAAACTGTATAATTTCATAAACATGCGGTACATACTTGGGTTGAACCATAGTGATGGGCAACTTGGAGGAGACTCAGGAGATAAAGAAAACAATGCTGTGGCCTCAAGAAATTTACTCTCTGTGAGAGTTTAAATGAGAAATGTACTCCATAGGCTCATGTCTTTGTCCAGTGGCACTCTTTGGGGGAGAATATGAATTTGTGCTACAGTAATGTGTCATTGTAGATAGACTTTGAAAGTTTATGACCTCAAACCTCACCTGACTTCCTGTTCTCTCTCTCTCTCTCTCTCTCTCTCTCTCTCTCTCTCTCTCTCCCTTCCTCTTTCTTTCTTTGCTTCCTATAAATGGATAGAAATCAACCAGCTCCTTTTGGAGCTCATTACCTGTAGTGGGACAATTTGCTCAGCCTTAATGTATGGGGGAGAAACTTGGACATGTCTCAAGTGAATGTACCAGGTTTTGCTGACTCCACATGGGAGGCCTTACCCTTTCAGAGGAGAAATTAGGGTTCAGTGGCTGGGTGGGCGTGGCGGGGCTGAGAGGAGTGGGAGGAGGGGATGAGAGGAAGTTCTGTGGTTGGTATGTAAAATAAATTAAAATTTTCTTAAATAATAAAAAAAGAAATCAGCTAGTCTTTTTGTTTCTGTGGCCAAATATGTAGACTAAAATACCTTCCTTACATTGCTTTTAGTCATTTTTTTTAAATCATGGCAATAGAAAAGTAAATCATAACTAAATTGGTACCAAGAATGTGGGATTGTTGGTATGAACAATATGACTTTTGTTCTGGAGGAATTTGGGAGACTCTAGAACTTTGGGCTAGAAAATTTGTTGGAGTATAAGAATAATTTAACAGGCTGTTTTAGTATGAGCCTGGGAGACAGTAGTTCTAAGAGTGGTGCACCCAGAAGCTCAGTAGATACCTGACTCCTGAGGTCTCAGAAGGGAACAAGGAACTGGGCAAGAGGCCAGTCATGTGATTTGGCAAAGAAACTGGCTGTATTCTGCCCCTGCCCTGAGAATGTGTCTATGCCTAAATTAAGCAGATATGAACTAGTTTATTTGTCAGAGGAAAAGTCAAGGCAGAATAACCTTGAGTTTCTGGTATGGTACTGAAAACTCTTATAAGCTTCTGAGACAAATTAGAGCAAGTGAGAAGGAATAAAAGGCACAATCTGGGGAAGAAGAGAATATTAAGAATCTTAGAGCCTTGAAGAATGAGATCAGACTGTGTTCTGTGCGTGGGCTGGCAACTCGGAGCCCATTACCTGCAGAGGGACACATAACCCAGGTGATATTTGGGTGAGGGAATTGGACTTGCCTCCATGCTTATAATGCTCCATGCTGAGTTGACCCATTTTGGGACTTCTTGTCCTTTTGGGGGAGCAGATGGGAGTGGTGGAGAGGGGGAGGCTGAAGACTGACTGGGAGGGATTGGGAGGGGGAGCAAGGGGATACATGGATAAAAATTTAAAAAAAAAGATTGTAAGAAAAGTCCTGTGCGGAAAAAGAGGCATTCATTGCTAAAGGGATTTCTGTCATTAAAAAAGGGATCTCCTGCCCTGCACTAGAATAATTGAAAAAAAATGCTCTCAAAGCAAAATATGAACCAACTAATACTCCAATTTGTAAAAAGAAAAAGCCTAATGGGTTTGCTGCTCCTAGAAAGTAACTAAAGTTGATGCAATTGTGGTCCAGAGGAACAAGAGTTTATCCTACACTGACAGATGAATTTAGTATTGTCAATCTATGTGGTACTGATCTGGGGAAAAGAAAATGACAAGATTAAGTGGGTTATAGGCTCTTCCCCTGCAGTTTCAGAGAGCAACTGAAACTAGCCAATATGCACAGAGATTACAGTCCCTGAAAGGAGGCCCTACGGTGACATTATGTGTTACTTTGAGGGTTAAGACTGGATTATGAATTGCTATGGTGGTGCTGCGAATTGACTCTGATCCTCTGGAAGAGCAGTCAGTGCTCTTAACTGCTGCTGGGGAGGAGATAAGGAGATGGGGAGAAGAGATAGTGAGTGGGAGGGGCGGGAAGGGGAAGGGAATTTGAACAAGGGGATACATGGATAAAAATGAGACTTTATACATAACAAAAAAGAAAAGAAAAGAATGATAAAGACAAAAAAAAAAAAAAAAGACTGGGTTATGGTGGAGACTCCAAATATTGAAGATGCTAAATGCAGGAGAAACCTAGGAGGAGAGCTACACACAGGAGTTGAACCAGCTCAATAGAGACATTTATGTTACACATAGCAAAGCTGTACTGTGAAACCATTTAAGCCCTTTGAACTTGAAGTCTCAGATACTGGACATGGAACTACAGAATTTGACATGTGTCCTGAAACATATCTGTCTTGCTTTGATGCAGTATTTTCTTACTGTTTTTTCAATCTTTCTAATTTGAAATGATAATATATATGGATATATATATTCTGTGCCAAGTATGCTGGAAATATGTATTTTTTTTTATTTTTCCAGCTTGTTACAGTTAAGAGATTGCCTTGAGTCTCAGAAAAGACTTTGGAATTGTAACAATGTGAAGACCATTCAAGAGTATAGGGTCTTTTAATTCTTTTAATTTTATTTTTAAGGTTGTAGTGTAATTACAATGTTTCTCTCTTCCCTTTCCTACTTCTAAACTCTGTCAGATAACCATCCCCACTCTCCTTCAAATGCATGGCCCCTGTTTTTATTGTTATTACATACATCTATGTCTTTGTGTATACCTGCACACATACATACTTGCATACATACATACATTCCTAAATATTACCAGTTGATTCCATCTAATGCTACTTGTATGTATATTTTCAGGGCTGGCCATTGGAGACTAGACAACCAATAAGTATGGTCTTCTCTGGGGAGGACCATATTTGCTGCTCCCAGCTTTTACTCAGTTACCTGTAAGTCTTTGTTTAAGTTTGAGGCTCTAAGAGGCTTTTCCCTATTTAGTTTGGCATGTTTCTTGGTGTCATCCTTGTTCAAGACAGTCATAAGCCCATAGGAATCATAGGTAGAACATGACATTTTAAATGAGAAATAACCCTTAGACTCATGAATGTGAATACTTGTTCCCCACTTTGTGCATTATGTATTGAGTTTTAGAAAATGTAGACAAATGATCCTTAATGGAGGGAGCATATGTGTTTACTTTACTGTATGTAGCTGAAAGGCAGGTGGTAATTTGATTACTTTCCTATGTTTTGCTTCTACTTGCATTGAATATCTAGTATTGGTATGAATGATGAGTAGAATAGATTCTGTCCCATGTTCTCTGGATCAGATCTTATTCTAAATTATAAAATTGAAAATTTGAAAAAAAAGTAGAAGAGAAATATAGGTGAATATAAATAAAAGGTTACTGAAAAGGTAAAAATAATTTTGGAAACAAAAAAATTTATCTGCATAACTATTGTTATATTTGCTTTTATATCTTCAACATCTTGACATTCATCTAACACAGTTTCCACATGCTATATGGTGGTTGTCATTTTCTTTCAAGTCACATATATAAATAAATTCTTGTGGCTTGCTGCATCTGCAGGTGACATAGATTAGACACAGGCATGTCAGGAATTCTGAACATGGTTAACAGTTTGCTATTTGAGATATTTGAAAACAATTTTGCCATGGATGGAGATAGTAAGATGCATTCTGAATCAAAATTGCTGAACATGCTCTAGAATTTTTAATTTTTATTTTCTCCTGTTGGAAGTTGAGTTGTTGATTTAATATGTAATATTTGTGGAAAATTAAATGTTTTTTTCTACTCCTAAAATTCTTTATCTTTGTTTTTGGATGACTATGGACAACAGCAGCTATGCAAAGCTTCCTTCATATTGGATTTTAATAGTGTTTGCTCATCATTTTTCAACTGTGGCACTTTTTAGAATTAAAAACATAGACTTAAGACGCACAGAAAGTATAAGCTTTTACCATACTTCTATTTTAGTAGGAACCCAGTATGATTTTATGTTCCAAAAGATGATATACTGAGTTTTCATGGCCAAACACAAGTTTCTTTTCTTAAAATCTGGGTTATTTACTCTTAAGTAAGTCCATCTGTGGACATCATTTGTCTAGTCCATGGGCAGCTACATCAAGTGCTGTGTAGTTCCTTATTAGTCTTTTCTCAATCAAAAAAGAAATTTCTTAAGAAACAAAGTCATCAGGGCTTCTTTGGTACATGGCATGGAGTGGCTGATAGCTATTCTACCGAGGAAATGTGGCCAAATAGGGATTAGAATAAAAATCCTTACAGTGAGTTCAGAATTGATGTTCCTTTTGATGGAAAAATTTACCTCAAACACTTGTTTAATTGACTAATTTTTTTCTAGACATCAACATGCTTTTATAAATAAATCTATTTGTAGGAAATTTCCTAATTAATCAAATTGTTCTCATAAATAGCCCTTGAATTACATATGGGCTTAATAAATAATAGAAAATTCTCTTTAAGTCTTGCCAAATTCCAAATATTGAAAAAAAAACATTTAACTTTTGATCAACACAAAACATTTAAATATATCCACATGTATCAAACCGAAAACATGGATAAATGTATATTGATCACATGTAGAGATTATATTAATTCTCTGTATGTAGTCTCGGTGGCTCTTGTTTACATGTCATAAACACTTCTGTAAAATGTGATTCATATATCTTTAATTTCTTTATCTTTCATATATAGTAGGAATAAAATATTTGTTTGTGGCATGTCTCATTACCTTGTACTTTAAAAACTGTTTTCATATGTCAATTTGTGTAATGTGATCACTTACCATAAGGATTTCATAAAGCATTTCTAATTGTTTGAGAAAACCAATGAAGATTTGGAAATAGTTGTTGAGAATACTATCATCACTCAGGCCTCAACATTAGAGTAAAAGAGAGAAAAACCTATTCTTAGAGTTACTGCATTTCCAGAAGGGGCTGCAATTCAGTAACTGCAAATACTCAAGTGAGAGATTGTTTTGTTGTTTCATCTGTCTCAACTGTTGTCTACTGCTAAATGCCATACAAACATCTCTCTAAAGAAATCTTTAAGACTTCTATGGGGATTCACAGACATGCCTTCCCACCTTTCAGATGTCTATAGCTTACATGACTATAACTATAAAGGTCATTCATATAGTGAGTCAAAAACTATTTTGCCTTCATCTCTTCTTAACCAAAATGTCTTAATGACTTGTATGTTGTTGTGATAAAATACCCTGATGAAAGAAACTTAAGAGAGATACTTTAGCTCACAGTTCAAAGTCTAGCCCACCACGGTCAGAGGTCAAGGAAAAGGATCTTGAAGTAACCTGTCAAATTTTATCCATAATCAGGAAACAAACAGAGGGGGATGAATGCATGTATGTTTGGGTTAAGCTACCTTTCTCAGCACTTACCTAGTCCAGGATCCTCTGCTCTGGCAATGGTGCCATTCTTGGTGGTCACTTCTCACCTTAGTTATTGTAATCAAGATAATCTCTCATAGACATACCTAAGAAGCTCATCTCTCAGGTGATTCTGTTTCTGTCAAGTTTGCAATTTATTGATAAAATTACTGAAATTATTTTGTCTGTACACCCTCATTTTTGTCTCTTTTTAGTCTCCAGAGTACTGAGATTGTAGCCAAGCATTGCTATGATCAGCAGAAATTATTCTGTTTGAAAAGTCTTCTGTTCTTATCATCTTGCCTCTTTCTCCCTTTACCTTCTTTTCTTCTCTTCATTTACCTTCATTTCTCCTTCATTCTATTCTTGCCAGGGTAAATGTGAGGGGTTTGGCATGCTTCCCTTTCCATAAAAAGTGGTGGAATGTAGTGCTGTAGGGTACAACAAGAGAAAGGAAGCCAGAGACTTCACCAATGGGCTGGCACCAAGCTGTGGAGATTTAGTAGTAGGAAACTTAGAGCCCTGGGAATGTCATTCCAAGTAGCTACAGCAACATATGTGTGGTCATAGGGGACCTCCATGTAGTGGGATTGTGCTGTTTCATTATAAAATAATTGTCCCACCTACTGGTTTAATGAAAATGCTGATTGGCCAAAGACAAACAAAAGGTGTGGGCAGAGATACCAGACTACAAAACTTTAAAACCAAAACCAACAAAACAGACATGCCAAAAATGCCAACAAATGCAAAAGATAACTATGCTGCTCTAAAAAAGGGTACTGAACCACATGACTAATCAAGATAAAAATCATGAGTTAGTTTAAGAACAAGAGCTAGCTAGCAATATGCCTAAACCCTAGGTCAATCAACATAAAATTAATACAAGCATCTGTCTGTGTGTTTCTGTAAGACAGTGAGTTAAAACCTCAAGGCTAGACCAAAAAGGCAAGGCCAAAAACTTACTATTACATGTTTGTCCCTTAAAAGATTGGTAAGTTTAAAAATATAATGTCCATTGAATAGTAGATTGTAATTGACAGAGAAACCCATAATCTATCAAAGCACAGATAATAAGAGACTGAAAATGCTTGGCTGTGAATAGGATGCCTATATCATTCCCTTGTTGTGGATGAGAAGGCTGGAAGACTGTAAGAGCAATACACAGTGTATGACTACAAAGAAATTTTGTTTTCTGGAAATAGCAGGACAGTTACATACATGAATGCACAGCAATTGAGAAAAATGGGTATGATCTTTGCAAACTTGTCAAGCTGGGCAAAATACCTGCATGGGGCAGAAATAAAAATGTGTTTTCATATAACATGTATGGTCTCCAGGTGTTAAATATACAGCTGTGCCCAAGTGTTATTTTGGTGTAAAAAGTTAAAAGATTTTATGGTTTTGTCTTGTCAGTTGTTTTAAGGCTGTTGTATAGTTTAAACTATTAACTGAATTCCCTAAATTACAAATGAAAAGTTTTTTTTTATTTCTATTTCATCAGAGTTTTTTGATAGTCTCTACTCTCTATGTGGCTGTTTTCCTGACAACTTGTCTCATCTGATGTAGGACCAAGGATGCTGTACCTCTCCAGAGAGGCATAATCACTGATGTTAGATAGAAACTTGACACTGATTTTCAGAGGTGATTCATGAGAGGTGTTTGCCTGATCTCAGCCAACATACTGTATCTATTTTGGCAGTAATAGCATGGTGTGACTCCACTAGATCCCTAAGCTCAGGACACCAAAGAACTTCTCTCCAGCTACCCAATCTTGCCTGTCTACTGTCCAGTATTTAGGACTGTGAAACTTTAGTGTATTTCTTATTTTACTGTCTTCTAATTTAATTACATTCTTTGTTATATTTATATCTTTGTCTCTGTATTAAACTGCATTTGTTTAAATTAGAAAAAGGCATTCTTCCTCAAGAGACTAATAGCAAATATATACCACCACTGAGTAGACAAGTTAGTTAAAGGAGGCCTGTTATCTGGAGAAATGTCAATGAATAGAGATTGGCCGTATTTTAACCTTTATCTATTCTGAAACCATAGATCCACACGTGTAACTGCATAATTAGACTCATAATTAATTAAAAAGTTAATTAATTAGTAAATGCATAAGTTAATTAATCTCACAATTCAAGCATTTACATACTAGTCAAAAAGCTTGCGTTTATTTCAGTGTTTGTTAAATTAACAAATTACCTTTTAATAAAAAGATGAATCTTACAGTACATCATTTCCCCTTAATAATATAAGATTATTTTGACCATGTAGCATCTATGTATACAGCAAGGTAAGTGGAGTCAGTGTTTTCCAGAGGAGGCCACACAGGTAATTTATTATATTAAACTAAAAAAAAAAAAATAAAAGAGGTTGACTCTAGTTTAAGAATTTTTAAAAATTCATTTGATTCAACAACCAGAGATTTGATTGGCTCTCATCCCTCCTCTTCCTGGTCCCAAACTCTCCCCACCCCTATTCCCTCCTCCAAAAAGATAAGGCCTTTTATGGGGAATCAGTAAAGCCTGGTACATTCAGTTGAGGTAGGAGGACCAAGTTTTTCCTTGCTGCATCGAGATTGAGCAAGGTGTCCCTCCATGAATAATGGACTCCAAAATGCCAGCTCATGCACCAGGAATAAGATCCTAATCCCACTGCCAGGAGTCCCTCAAACAGGCCAAGCTACAGAACTGTATCCCTTATGCAAAGGGCCGAGACTCATGATGACTGTCCTGGGGACAAATCTTTCTGTTCTTATTTTCACACAAGCCTGCCTTTCTTCATATGTCTAGTTTATTCTCATGCTTTTTATTTATTTATTTATTTATTTATTTATTTATTTATTTATTTATTTGCTACTGTGTCCTGTGTCCAAGTTGTAGCATTTCATACAATAGTGTCATGCCAAGATGAGATACTATACACAGGTCATGTGGAGTCTGCTGTGTTTGGAGCAGCTGAATAAGTCTGTCTTAGACACCAAGAAAAGAACTTCATCCTTTGGCTGCATTTCCAGAGCTCCTAGAATTTAAAATCTTAGTTAGTAGCCAGGGACAAATCATCCATATTTATTACATTACTCTTTAATTTCGAGAATGTTCTGAACACTGTCTCTTTTGATGTAGCATACTCCTTCTCATTATGCTGCCTGCAGGTTAGCATTTCTGAAAAGCATTGCAGAAAGCCAGGTGGTGTTGCGCTGCCTCCTGCCATCTGTTGTGTGGCTATTTTTAGTTCCCTCCTTCATTAATCACCATGGCTGTGAGGACAAAGGACCTACAGGAGCTGCCTGCTCTGTTTATCCTACCAGGCACTCCTGAGACAGTTTTTCCTTTCACCATCGGAGACATCACACAGGTCATGGCTGACAACTCTGTCTTAGGAGAAGTTACTCAGTTTATCATAACTGACAAATAGCTCTAGCATGGAAAGGTGGAACAAAGCACAGAGTAATGAGAATCCTGTACATAGGCTTCTGCCTGCCACTTCAACTTTTGCCTTGTTGTGATAATATTAACCACTAAATTAAGTTGTGTTCAAACAAAAAATTAGAACAGATGGCAAGTGTTTGGGATAGGTTACCAATTACACAGATATTTTCTCAGGCAAGAATAAATCACATTCTGGGTTCAAAAGAACATTTTGCTATTTTTG
Organism: Sigmodon hispidus; assembly: GCA_004025045.1. NCBI lineage: Eukaryota > Metazoa > Chordata > Mammalia > Rodentia > Cricetidae > Sigmodon > Sigmodon hispidus. Next base: position 46,737 of record PVIH01011306.1, on the reverse strand, counting down.
AATGAGACACAAAACCAGTTAAAAATTATTTATTTTAATGTATAGCTCTTTAAATTTTATAAACATATACACACATACACAAAATCAAAATCAGAGTCAAAATGTACTCCTTTACTTCTTTATAAACTCAAGCTATCATCGTCTAGTTATATAATTTTTCAACCCTAAATCCTGGCACCCACTAATACAGTCTTGACCACTACTAACTTGCATTCATACTAAAAAAAAAAATACAAAGTGCATAAACCTTTGAGAAAAATCTACCCAATACTGACTCAGGTAGTGAAGTGCAAGCGTAGTTCCATATTTATGGGACTGAAATTCAAGAACAATAGACACCTGTACAGATTTATTACATCTTGTTAACTAGGCACATTGTTAAATAATTGAGGTTCCTCCATTGGCTTTGGTTGATTAAAGACAGAATTGATATAAACATTTGGGTACCACTTTCTCTATGAATAATATTTTTTCCTCAAGATAAGTATATTGAGTTGTGATGACTCATACTTTTGAAAGTATACTTAACTTTTGGTTGTCTGTTTGATTTTTCATACCTTTGCTTTAGGGCTTGCATAAGCTTCCTAGTATGGAGGATTTATGAGTAAATGTCTCTCATTACGTATATACATACATTCAGCTTATGTTTTAAATATATGTATATAAGAAATGAGTTGATGAACTGTATGTCAGGGATAACATTATATGCAGAACATTCTTAGTATGCTGGCATACCCTTGTCTGGTTCTGCTTATTTGAAGACCTAAAATACAGAACATAATATCAATGTGGAGAGAATATAAAGGAAAAAGAAATAAATATTAAAACAAGCATGCCTTTGTGTTTTCTCGTGAATCCAGTTATATTTTACAGTGCACACACAGGTTTTTAAAAATTTTCACAACACTTGAAATATATTATTAGCACAATTTTAAAGCTGGGGTAATTTGCTTTCAGAGTAGCTGAGATTAATGGCAAATTTATGCAGGTTGATAAATGACAAAAATCATATCTGTTTTCATTTTTTTGTAGTGTCCTATTTGTTCTGTGATTTATTTTTTCAATCACTCCTTTATAATTGTAGAGAAGATGAATACTAAGACCATTAAGTGTGTCGTAAGACAAAGAAATTAATAACCATGAACCTTACTTAGACTCTTAGACTTCCATATTCATAAAACAAATTTGAACTCTGAAGATGCAGAATGTGTATTTAAGGAATAGTTAGGAAGAAAATAAAAATGTCTCAGCCAACTTGTGATGGAAATGATGAAGTATTTCCAAAGAAGGTACTAGTTGGGCAGAGGAAAGGGAAAATGTCCTTAGAGAGCATTGGGCTGAAAATGGCAGGTGAAGGAGATGAATTGGGGATTTAAGGGAAGAGGAAGAGAAGAAAGTGGTTTCGAGAGTAAGATGAGATGTACCAAAGGGGTGGGACTGGATTGGGCATGGGTGGAGCTCTGGGGAAGTGGAGGAGACAGTTACAGGACAGAGATCTGAGCCAATCAGATGAGCAAAGACCTAGAACTCATGTTTGGAGTTTCTAAGAAATTCGAATAGAAAAGCTTCATTGTTTTGATTATATTGTAATGGACTGTGTTTATTTCACACTCATATTGTTCTAACACAAAGTCTCCTAAGTATTTATTTTAGCTGGGTTATGTTGGTATCTGGTCTGCATTGGTCAGAGTTGATGACTGTTCACAAAATTCAAATGCCTAAAGACAGAAAATATTAGTGAAAGTATCTTGGAAGGTTTTGTCTTAAGGCCTATTGCTAACTACAGTAATGTGCTAATTAATGTAGTTTGGCCAACTCATTTAATACTCTTTAGTTTGAATTTATAATTTTTGTTGCTTTTCTAACTCATGAGCATTCATAATTATAACATATATAAAATATGTCAGCTTTTTTCACTTAGATTTTCTTTCTATATATAAGGAGTTAATATTTTACTTGAACTGTTTTACAATGAAGGATTTATAGTGACCTTCAAAGAATAGAGTGTATGTTAAATTAAAATAATTTGGTAAGAATTGAAGTAAAGAAAATGATCAGATTAATATGGAAGAGTGTGTTTCCCAAAAATCTGTGAGTTTACCTGTGAGTTAATTGGAAACTATTGTCAACTTCTAATGAATAGGCTCAAGGGGGGTTATAATTAGGATATTCTGATATGAATGCATATCTTTCTGTCTCTGTCTCTCTCTCTTAGATAGTGTCTAGAATTATTAGTCAATGACTTACTTTTACTTGGAAGCCAAGAGTTCAAATTTACACAGAGTAATTTATTAAAATAAAAAATTGATGAGCAGTATCCATTTTATCCAGACTAGAAAAAGAGAGTAATGTGAATGTTGTAATGCTTTTAAGTCTGATACAGGTGATTCTGCACATTAAATTCCGTTTGTAAATATGATAATAGAACTTTTCAAATGCATATTTCAAAATTATATAAGAGAGATTAAAACTGAAGCATTGTCCTGTAGTGCAAAAAGAGTTTTGAAATAGTTGACATAAGTGGTATATTTATCTGCTGTTCAAACAAACTATATGTCTTACTAAATTTATCATTTATCTTTTAAATTTTTTTATTTAAAAGTTTTATTTTTTATTTTACATACAAACCACAATTACCCTTTTTCACCCTCCCCCTAGCTCAACCCCAGTTGAGGTCTCACCTCCCCTTATAACACCCTATCATCTCCTTAGAAAGGATAAGACCTCCCATAATGAATCAACAAAGTCTAGAATATCAAGTTGAGGTGGGATCAAGCCCCTCCTCCCTGTATCAAACTGAGCAAGGTGTTCCTCTATAGAGAATGGGCTCCAAAAAGACAGTTCATGTACTAGGGATAAATCCTGGTCCCACTGTCAGTGATCCCACAAACTGCCAAGACACACACACAATTGTCATCCACTTTCAGAGGGCCTAGTTCTGTCCCATGCAGGTTCTTCAGCTGTCAGTTCAGAGTCAGTGAGCTCCCTGTAGCTCAGGTCAACTGTGTTTGTGGGTTTTCTTATCATGATCTTTACTCCTTTGCTCATATAATCTCTCCTCTCTCTCTTTGACTGGACTGGGAGAACAGCTCAGTGCTTAGTTATGCATCTCTACATCTGCTTTCAGTAGTTGCTGGATGAAAGTTCTATGATGACAATTAGGAGAGTCATCAATTTGATTACAGGGGAAGGCCAGTTCAGACATCCTCTCCACAACTGCTTGGAGTCTTACTTGAGAATCAATCTGTGTCATGATCTAGCAATACCACTTTTGCACATATACCCAAAGAACATCTGCTCAATGATGTTTATAGCAGCACTATTATTAATAGTCAGAACCTAGAAACAACCTAGGTGACCCTCAACTGAAGAATGGATAAGAAAAAAAAAGGTATATCTACATAATGGAGTATTACTCAGCAGAAAAAAAATGACATCTTGAAATCTGCAGATAAATGGATGGAACTAAAAAAAAAAAATCCATAGTGAGATAATCCAGACCCAGACAGACAATCATGGTATGGACTCACTCATAAGTGGATTTTAGAGATAAAGCAAAGAATAACCAAGCTATAATCCACAACCCCAGAGAAGCTATGTAACAAGGAGGACCCTAAGAGAGATATTCATGGATCTTCCAGGGAAGAAAAAATAGATAAGATCTCTGAAGTGAATTGGCATCAGGTGGGGTGGGGGAGTAAGGAAAGGTGATAAGAGAACAGGAAGGAACAGGATGGTCAAGTTGGGGGAGGGACAGAGAGGGAGAGTGAAGAAAGAGGTATCTTGATAGAGGGAGCCATTCTAGGGTTAGAGAGGTGCTAGGGAAATTCCCAGGTATCCACAAGAATGAGCCCAGCTAAGACTCCAAGCAATAGTGGAAAAGATCTGAACTGGCCTTCTTCCCCCATAATAAAATTCATGGCTACCTTAATTGTCATCATAGAACCTTAATTCAGCAACTGATGGAAACAGATGCAGAAATCATTTATCTTTAAAAAGGTTTCCCCAAGGCAAACCTAAGATACTGAAGTTTTTCTCTGCTTAAGATGTAGAAAACTACATGAGTGTACCACTTCCATAATGAGAAAGAACCATAGAAGTCTGCATACTTTTCAATTCCATTCAGCCTAGTAGAGAACTAAGGTTACAAGGCAATTACAAATACTAAGTTATCAAGAATATCTAATGCCCCAAGAGAAATGAGAAAGAAAACTTTTCTATACTTGGCACCACAAAAGTGGATAAGAGGAATATAGCTAAGATTTCACGAAACTTTTAAAAGTGGAGTGTGGACAAACTTGATAGTTTAAAGTAATTGGGGGCCCTAGACTAAATGGAGATCATTCTTACCTGCATGGACTTTACATTAAACTCTAAGAGGTTCTCCTAAGAAAGAGTTGGGGCAGTCTATGGCTCTGAGGGCATGCCCTTTAATGGAGTGGTACAGGATCCAGCTCATTACCTCCTGGAGCTCAAAGTTCACAAGTTTTATAGGTAAATGGAAGCAAATATTGCCCTCACACCAGAATGGGGAGGAGGAAGGAAGACTCTTGCACTGAGAATTCTTAACTAAGCGGAGCAGAAAGCAGAAATTCTCACAAACAGAAGGGAGCACACAGCATCCACCACAGCCTTAACATAAAGTATAATTGTCATGAGCCAGGAATGGCAGGTGTTTAGAGAAAACTACATTTTCAGGCTCAGGGGCATAGGGATGTCTTTAAAGAAAAGCTAAACTAAGATGACTTTGTCACTATCGAATTATGCTGAAACCTCTCTAGTATTAAGTACTCAAACCATTAGGGCAGATTTAGGAAGAGTTAGTACACAAGGGGGATCCATATGAGGTACAGGTATAAAGGAATTGGAGAGCTGGAAGGACACACACATAGTGAGATTCTCACTTGGCAGGACAGCTTATTGCAAGCAGAAGACTCAGTGTCTAGAAAAAAAGCTTATGATGTGCTGGAAGAGGTCACAGAAACACAGGTCTATGTACAAATTAACTCCTGGATAGACTGGCTGAACATCTCACAAAGGAAAGAATCAGAAGAGCCAACCTATGTGTAAACAGGATATGACTCAGGGCTTCCTGACTTGCAACTAATTATATGCATTAAATAAAAATCCGTAATAAAAAGGATGCAAAAATTAACATACTCAAGAGATAATCAACCCATCTGCATTACAGAGATGACCCAGATGTTTGAATTTTCAGATAAAATTTAAAACAACTATTGTATTGAATGATGTAGTACAAAAGTCCATGGAAAATTTCAGTAGTGAAGTATAAACTATAAAAAGAAAATTTAGAAAACATAATATCAAAAAGTAAGCATTCTTAATAATAGATTTACTAATAAAAATAATATCAAGTGAAAAGGTAAATTGAATTTGATAAGTGAAGTGATTTTACTGAAGTTAAAATACAAGTAGAATATATAAAAATCAGAATGGGGATTCCATGACATTATGAAACTGTCCATCAGAATGGAGCCCAAGAATGAAATAAGAGAGATATAACATAGTAGAAGAGCAAAGAAATGACATGTAAAATCATAACTAAGGATTTTCTTGTCAGTAGTTACAGGCAGTGGATAGAAGCTCAATATATTTTGGGAAATCTCAAGAAGGAAGAATAAAAAATTCCCATGTATATTCTATTCTGGTTGTTAGACTCTAAAGATAATGAAAAAATATAAAATCTCATTAAGGCCTCAGAGTTAGGGACTGGAATGAAAATTTCCACCATCTAAAGTGATCAAATGATAGCTTGAAGTGAATGAAAAGACAACTTAATTTGGATACTTGGATATTAGATGAGTAAGCTAATGAGGAGTTAAGTATCACAAAGTCAGATAGAGAGCCATGGCCTGCAAAGATAAAGGCACTCACACAGACTCCAGAGGATCCCCTTTAACACCAATGCCTGAGCCACCAGCTAATAAGACTTCCCAAAGGTAAAATGATTTGTTTTCCCAATTTTATTTATTCATTTGACAATACCACATATGATTTATTAAGCATGTACTTCAGTTCACTATTCTAAGAGTTTATTACTCTATACCTTATTTAATTATTTCAATGCTCTAAAAAACATTTGTCATTCTTTCTTTTTTCCACAGAGTCTTAGAGATTGGGAATGACTTTGGTTTTTTTTTTTTTGGAGGGGAAGTGCTTTAAATCACTTTATTCACCCACCGTCTTTCAATGAAATAAGAATGCTTTTGCTTAAAGTCTACTAATGAGTGAGTACATCCTCTGCTTATCTTTCTGGATTTGTGAAGCCTCGCTCAGGAGGATATTCTCCAAATCCATCCATTTGCCTGTGGATTTTAGTATATTATTTTTCTTATTGCTGAGTAGTACTCCATTGTGTAGATGTACCACAGTTTTTCATCCATTCTTCAGCTGAGGGGTATCTAGGTTGTTTCCAGGTTCTTGCTATTATGAATAATACTGCTATAAACATAGTTGAGCTAATGCTTTTGGGGTATGAATGTGTGTCTTTAGGGTATATGACCAATAGTGGTATTCCTGGATCCTTGGGGAGATCGATTCCTAGTTTTCTAAGAAACCTCCATACTCATTCAAGAGTGGCTGAACAAGCTTACACTCCCACCAACAATGGAGAGTGCTCCTCTTATCCCATCCTCTCCAACATAGGCTTTCATCTGTGTTTTTGATCTTAGCCATTCTGACAGGTGTAAGGTAGTATGTCAAAGTTTTGATTTGCATTTCTCTGATGGCTAAGATGTTGAGCATTTTTTCAAGTGCCTTTCAGCCATTTTTAATTCTTCTGCTGAGAATTTCCTTTTTAGTTTCTGAACCCCATTTTTGATTGGGTTATTCAAAGATTTGGGCTCTAGTTTCTTGAGTTCTCTATATATTTTAGAGATCAGTCCTCTATCACTTGTAGGGTTGATGAAAATCTTTTCCCATTGTGTAGGCTGTCAGTTTGTCTTATTGACTGTGTCCTTGGCCTTACAGAAGCTTCTCAGTTTCAGGAGGTCCCACTTATTGATTGTTGTTCTTAGTGTCTGTGCCATTGGTGTTATATTTAGAAAGTTGTCACCTGTGTCAATGCATTGGAAGGTATTTCCCACTTTTTTTGATCAAAATGATTTTACTAGTTTTGCAACTGTTTTACTTATTCTAATTACTGAGAGGGGAAATTAAAAATTGGAGGACAGTCTGGAAGTTCAACATATTAGGGTCCTTGCCCTTGAAGTCTCTTATGGCAGGGCAGGCTAATTATTAACTGAAGTCAGAAATTAGACATTGCCAAACAAAAATGTTCTTACAGTAAATCTCAGTGGACAATTATGTACTACCCATACCTCCTGGTAGGTCCTAGGTTAGGAATGATAAATTCAAAGCAACCTTGGATATTTCCCTCCCTTTACTTCTGCAGTGAAGGTGCTTTCCTTTTTAAATATTCATTTGCTTTCTTCACACTCCTACCTTCTTCACCCCACCTTTTGGTTTCCTTGTTAAGTGAGGAGGACTAACTTAGGGTAAATTGTGGGATGTCACATTTACTGGTGATAGCTACCAAAGATACGGATGATCTGCTAGGTTAGTTACCTACTTGATCCTTGAACATTGAGTTTTCTGTCTGTGTGCTGTAAAAATATCTGGCTAAGAGTGAATAAAGAAATTCTTGATCAAAACAAAACATACAGAAATTGTTTTAGATTTTCCTTTGAACTAGATTATACTGCCACTTTGTATCATCATAAATTTGTAGTCAGGTAGAATTCAAATTGAGACTAGAAGTCAGTGACTATATTCTTTCTTACAATATTTATTTGTCTTTTGATTTAAGAACATTTTTCAATAGCTTAACTTTGTTGACTCATATATTCTTACATTTCAGCAGTCAAAATCCACACTAATCACATTTTGAAATATGCTATAAAGATAACTACATGCTTCTATCTCCTGCTGTTACAAGAAATTTTCAAAGGCTATCATTTTATACACAGTAGGAAGTAAAGCTGCTTTTCTTCACTGATAAAACTTTCTCCAAACAGCATTAAAATATAAAATGCATTGTTAAATATTTCAAGAAATATTTCCATTTAATATATTCAAAATGAAAAACAATTCATGAATGCTTATGTTGTTGCTTCATACCTTGCAGAAGAAATCTTCTCAAATTTATAATCTGAACCTATCTAGTTTAATACTTGGAAGTTTTATCTAACAAATAGAAAAGTGACTTATGTATGCATAAGCATGTAATATTATGCAACCATTTTAATTATCCTGTATTCATGTGTCTTTAATACATCTCTTGCATTAATTCCACAGTCAAACTGCAATGACATGTCCAGCATTCACATGTCCAACAACAACATTTTGTGTAATTCCACTGAGAATCTAAATAATATCAAATCCTACAATGTTGCTGCATCGTATTTCCCAAATTCTCTGTATAAAATGTTTATGCACATTTAGAAATAGTTCAGACTAGTCTATACATCTTATTCATATACCTTTTATGGCGGTGCAATTGTTTACTTACTAAGAGAGTAATTAGGAATAACATGAAAGGGTGAGAACAAAGCTTGCAAATCCAGACAAATTGAATAAAATGTTGATAGATATGCAATATGCTATGAAGAAGTGCAAATCAGGTCGTCAATGTGAAATAATCCTTCCACTAATCCAAAACACATGCATTGTGAAACAAACAAAAACAATAATAATAATCAGAACCAAAGAGCAATCATTCAGAATCATGAGTTCAAAGACAAACTTTTATTTAATGCTTTAGTTAATTTCTGTGACCTATTCTCCATGGTAGTAGATTGTAACCTGAATTCTAGTTGTTACTAAATGAAAACCCAAAGCCAGATATTTAAGAAAAGACTGGAGTATCAGAGGGAGGAAACAGACCACAGTTGATTCTCACCCAGCTTTCTTGCAAAGGCCTAGATTGTCACTTCTACAGAATAAACTTGTCTTCCTACACCTGCCTTAAATACCTTCTTTGCCCAGTTGTTTTACTTCTGAGTTCAACTCTGCATCATATTTTAGAGTTAAGATTAAAGGTGTGAGCTACTACTGTTTGGTAATTGTGCCTTGAAATCACAGAAACACAGAAAGGTCTCAATCTCTGGAGTTATGGGATTAAAGGTATAGGTCACCACTCCTGGGTCTTTCTCATGCTGGGATTATAGGCATGAGTTACCACTCTCTGACCCACCTGGTTTGACTGTGGGTGGATTTGTTCTCTGATATTCCAGACTGGTTTTACTAAATAAATAACATATCACCACATATCCCCCTTTGTGTCAAAAATAAAAAAGGTTAGAACTAATATAAAAACCATAAACAACAGGTAAAATAATTATATACAATATATACAAAGAGTAATTACAGAGTAATGTCCATTCCATTAACAATTGACAAATTCAAAGAAAATGTTCCATTATTTATCCTATTTTGGTGAGTACAAAAGTTTGTACCTAATTCACTTTCTATCTAATTTGTATTACTAACTAAAAACTATATTATGATGTTTCTCAAACTTATACACTTTAACTTCTCAGCAAATTTCTTTTCTAAAACTGTCACTAGAAAATTATAACTATAACTATCTTATCTTCAACTCCCTCAGAGACTCCAAAAGAAAATATTAACTAAGTAAACAGCATGGGCAAGCAAGCAACTTCCAAGAAACGTAAGAAATAAAACAGCTGGCTGCCTGGACAGTCACCCGAAGTTTTTCTATATCATTGAAGCATCCATCTTTGACCTACAGGCCTAGTATGTCTGACAGACTTCTCTTTGAAGCAGGATATTCCCAAAATTCTTTCTACCTTGTTTAGGTAAGGTTCATTAGTTCTTTTCATATGTTTCTCCAGTTTGTCCATTTTGAATATCATATTGTTGACAGTTAGGGCAAGAGTACTTTATTGCTCCGTTGCTAACTTTTGTCACAAAGAAAGTCAACACACATGAAAGAGTTTCCTTAATGTCCATAATCGTCTCTAAAGTAGATTGGTGCTACCAGAAGCAGATGTCTCATTGTCAGAAAAATAATAAGAAACTATGTTTTTAAAATATCTTAAATGCCATATTCTATGGATCTCTGAAGTGTTTGAAGAAGACATGTTCATATAAAATATATCTGATCTTGAGAATACATCTAATATGACTATAAGTTTGATTGTAATGCCTAACTACAAACTTGCATTTCCTTATATCCTAATTAATTGGTATTAATAAATTTTATGAACTAGCAATTTGTATTACATTGTTAGATGAACTGCATAATACCTTGAGCAAACAAAGATATATGTACAGTGACAAAATTAATTTCAATCTTATATCAATATATACTATTTGTATACAATATATAAAAAACAGACCAATATAAGATATTTAAAGCTAGTAATTGCTTTTAAAAGTAGACTCAATAATCTAACCTTATATCCTATCATATCTGTATCCCTTTTTTCTTTCTTTTTTAAAACAAAAACCTTGAATCTAATCTCTCTTATTTAGCTTTTTTCTTTTTCTTTTTTTTATAAATTAATATGTTAAAAATTTATTTGAGGATCAAACACCACACAAATAAAACTAAACAGCAAGAATTATCTCTGTAAATTTGTAAGGTAGGATTTCTTTTTTTTATTTTGTATTTATCAAGAAAAACAGTAAATTAAATTTAAAATGCTGATAAGTTAACAATAACTATAAAGAAAATAAAAATTATAAGCATGACCTATCAAGGGTGATAATGCAAATAATTTGCTACACATAAAATTACTTTGTGTTCAGCTTTCCCCCTGGATTTTTTTTCTATCCCTGTATATCCCCATTCAAGGTCCCTTCCCACTCCTGCCACAACAAGTCATTTTTTCTTCTCCACAACTCCCCATCCCCTCCCTGGGCAGGCTGCAGACAGTCCCATGGTCCCACTGATCCAATATTGCTTAGTTCAGTCTCCACTCCTGGCAAATCTAGTTTTGTCCCCCCTCCTTCAAGAGTGAGTCAGGTGTTCCTATAGTTGGAGTGGGATCCGAAGGGTTATTCCAGGGTGTTTCTGATCCCAAACTGTTTAGTGGTTGTGGCTTGCAGCTTGGGCATGCTTGGCTTTTTTCTTGTTAGTTTGTTTAGAGACCACTAATGAGTGAGTACATCCCCTGCTTATGTTTCTGAGTTTGTGATACCTCGCTCAGGAGGATATTCTCCAAATCCATCTATTTGCCTGTGAATTTTAGGATATCATTTTTTCTTACTGCTGAGTAGTATTCCATTGTGTAGATGTACCACAGTTTGTTAATCCATTCTTCAGTTGAGGGACATCTAGGTTGTTTCCAGGTTCTTGCTATTATGAATAATGCTGCTATGAACATAGTTGAGCTAATACCTTTGAAGTGTGACTGTGCATCTTTAGGGTATACACCCAGAAGTGGTATTTCTGGGTCATTGGGGAGATTGATTCTCAATTTTCTGAGAAACCGCCATATTGCATTCCAAAGTGGCTGAACAAGCTTACACTCCCACCAACAATGGAGTAGTGTTCCCCTTGAACCACATCCTCTCCAACATAGGCTGTCATCTGTGCCTTTTATCTTAGCCAATCTAACAAGTGTTAGGTGGTATCTCAAAGTTGTTTTGATTTGCATTTCTCTGATGGCTAAAGATGATGAGCACTTTTTCAGGTGCCTTTCAGCCATTGGTAATTCCTTTGCTGAGAATTCCCTTTTTAGATCTGTACCCCATTTTTTGATTGGGTTATTCAAGGTTTTGGGCTCTAGATTCTTGAGCTCTTTATATATCTTAGAGATCAGTCCTCTATCACTTGTAGGGTTGGTGAAAATCTTTTCCCATTCTGTAGGCTGGCGTTTTGTCCTATTGACAGTGTCCTTGGCTTTACAGAAGCTTCTTAGCTTCAGGAGATCCCACTTATTGATTGTTGGTCTTAGTGTGTGTGCCACTGGTATTATATTTAGGAAGTGGTCGCCTATGCCAGTTCGTAGAAGTGTATTTCCCACTTTCTTTTCTATCAAGTTTAAAGTGGCTGGGTTTATGTTGAGGTCTTTGATTCACTTGGATTTGAGTTTTGTGCAGGGTGACAGGCTCGGATCTATTTGCATTTTTCTACACACTTCCATCCATTATTTAGCTTTTTTCTAACCATAACCATTAACAATTTTTAAACAATTACCCTAAACAATGACAATCATCCATAACCTATTTGAAAATCAAAAGCCACCCACCCCATCTCTTGGGAATGTGGGCATCATATTCTTAAATTTACTTCCTGCTGTCTGGGTGGCAACAACATCTTTAGGAGATCCTGAAAAGAATAGTTTTGTTAAATGTCAAGACCTGAAATATGTAGCTATATCATTTGTTATCCAGTCTCTGTATAACAGGAAAGTACACAGCTTGTCAGGTCCTGGCTAGAGTACTCTGTGAAGCTGGTTCATCTCAGCTAGCCACCTCGAAATTGTCCTGAGCAGTTGGTAGTCCAAATCTGATCTTTGGTTGGTATTTGTTAGCCTAGTGGTTTTGTCATAGTCCATGCGAAATCATCATTGTGGGGTCCCATCTTTCTTTTGGATAGTTCTAGTTTGCAATTAGGCATTGCCATGGAACACTACATAAAACTGATAAGACTAAAATAAAACCCAACACAATATACAGAAAGCTAAATATATATATATTTATTCAAAAATAGGATTAGTAACAATAGGACAGTCCTTTCTTTCTGGTTTTTCTTCTGTCCCATATCAGATGGCACTTCTGATATGATGCAGAGATTTTGCATTTTCCTTTTACAGGTATTCTTGGACATAGAAAAGAAGAGGGCCACAGTCCAACTCTAAAGTTGGCTTTAATTTATAATTAAACTGGGACTTCAACTTTTCTTATAAAGATAAAAGTTAAGAAGAAAGATATTTACCATGTAGAGTATCTGATATCTTTGCATCTGAATATTTCTGGATAGCCTCCCTTCTTTTGTAGATTTCTAGATGTCTAAGGTCTTTTAACTTCTCAAAGATGGGTATTTCTTGTTTTATGTAAAGACAAAAACAAAAACCAGCCCCAACCCTTTGTTTTTCTTATAACTTAGAGAATTATAATATGGGTGGCTAAGCCATCAATTCTTATTTTCATAAAGTTTCTCCAGTTCTAATAGAGTCTTTATTAATTTTGATGATATCCATAATTTTTCTTCACCTGTGGGAACAAAAGCAAAACCACTTCCCCAATCATAGCACATAGCCTGTATTACATTCTGAGGTCAGTACGTCTTTGAAATAGACAGGCTGATTTAGGTCAGCCATTCTTATCTACAATCCAATGCCTTTCAGCAGCTGGTGTCCCTTTCTCACTAGCATTGAGAGAATTCAAAGTTAATAAAGCATTATGTATTCAATTGTTTTTGTTATTCCTTTCTGTTCATTTAGCAGCTCTTTTAGAGTTCTATTTGATCTCTCTATGACTGCTTGCCCTGTAGAATTATATAGTATTCCTGTAAAATGCTTTGTATTATAGTAAGCAAAAAATGTTTTATTTTACTACAGACATATGCTGGAGAATTGTCAGTCTTAACCTTTACAGGTATTTCAATGATGGCCATAACTTCTAGCAAATGTATGATTATAGAATCAGCCTTTTCTGAAATCAAAGCCCATTGATATCCTGAAAACATATCTATTGTATAATGTACATATCTTAAATTTCCAAATTTTGTAAAAGTAAAAACAACCATCTGTCAAATTTTCTTTCTATGTATACCTTTAGGGTTATTCCCTGCTGGTAATGGAGTTTGGTTATAGAAGAAACAGATGGGACATCTTTTTACAATTTCTTTAGCTTGTTGCCAAGTAATGGAGAAATCTTTTTTAATCCTTTGCTATTGTTGTCATGCTTTTTATGAAACTCTGAGGCCTCTAGCACTTTTCCTATTATTAATTTATTAATTTCATCATTACCTTGAACTAAAGGACTTGGCAGACCTGTATGGGATTGAATGGAAATGTGTGTTATATAGAAGGGATGATCCCTAGTCCTAATTATTTCTGGTAACCAAGTAAATAATAATGTTAATTCTGACTCATCATTAATAACATCAGCAGTTTCAATGTGTAAAAACCACTCTTTCTGCATACTGAGAATCAGTGACTATGTTAAGAGGTTCAGGAAAATCCATTAATACCACCATAACAGCATATAATTCTGACTTTTGAACAGAATTATATGGGCTTTGAGCCACTTTACTTATATTTTTGATTCATAACTTGTCTTTCCTAATTTGTTTTCATCAGTATAAAATGTAAGGGTTCCAGAAATTGATTTATCTCATATAACACAAGGAAGAATCCAATTAGTTTTCTTTAAAAATTCAATTCTTTTGCTTTGAGGATATTTGTTGTTAATATCTCCCAAAAATTATTGTAAGTTATTTTGCCACAGTTCACTTGCTACCCATAATTGGTCAATTTCTTCATTAGTTAAAGGTACAACAATTTCTGTTGGGTCCATTACTGTTAATTGACAGAGTCTTAATTTTTTTAAAAATATCAATTCAAAAGTTTTTTCCACATGTCTTTCATTTTTTATTTGGTTTATGTGATAGAAATATCATTCCAATATAACACTTTCCCTTTGCATTAAAATTCCTGGAGGAGAATGCTTAGAGGGCAAAATAGCTAGGATGCAAATAAGGTCTGGATCCACAAATCCATATGTGCATCTTGTAATTTCTTTTCTACCAAAACCAATTCTCTCTCAGCTTCAGGTGACAGTTCTCTCAGACTATTTCAGTCTTTGTCACCATTTAAGGTTTTGAACTAAGTATTCAGTTCATCATTTTTTATTCCAATAGTGGATAGTAATTTGCAATGTCTTCTAGTAATCTTTGAAAACCATTAAGTGTTTTCAATCTACCTCTCCTGGTTTGTACCTTTTGGGGTCTAACTTTTTGTTGGTTTATTTTGTAACCTAAATAATTAATGGAATCTCCCCTTTGTATTTTTTTTTCAGGGGCTATTTGTAATCCTCAAACAGACATTTGTTTTTTCTTTCCTCAAACATTTTTCTAAGGTATCAATATTTGAATCAGCCGACAGGATGTTGTCCATGTAATGATAAATTATGGACTGTGAGAATTTCTTACATATTTGTTCTACTGGCTTTTGTACAAAATATTACTATAGTATAGGGCTATTCAGCATTCCTTGAGAGAGGATGTTCCACTGATATCTCTTTACAGGGCAAGAATGATTATAAGTGGACATTGTAAATGTGAATTTTTCTTTGTCTTGTTCTTGTAAATGTATTTTTAAAAAATAGTCTTTTTAATTGATAACTATAATAGGCCATTCTTTTGGTAAAAGAGAAGGCTAAGGAATTTCAGACTGTAGAGAGCCCATCGGCTGGATCACCTTGTTTATCGCCCTTAAATCTATCACCATCCTCCACTTTTGAGATTTCTTTTTAATGACAAATACAGGAAAATTCCAAGGGCTCATTGTTTCTTCATATGCTGAGCATTTAACAGCTCCTATACTAGCTGCTCTAAGGCCTGCAATTTCTCTTTTGTTAATGACCACTGATGAATCCAGATAGGCTTATCTGTTAGCCATTTTAAAGCTAGTGCTATGAGTATCTTTGAAGACCAGCAGCTCTTGTGCCTTGTTTCTATATAACTTGTATGGTTTGTAACTGTTTCTCCTAGAAAAAGTTCTAATATTTCTCCTAGAATTATGTGCTAGTTTATTGTTTATTTCTATGTTTGGAGGAATGTTAATCTGTTCCATTGTAGTAAATCTCATCCCCATAAATTTATAGCAATGTTAGCTACATATGGCCTTAATTTTTCTCTCTGTCATTATGGTACTATACACTCAAGCCATCTTCCACTCTGTTTTACCTAGGATAACATCCCAATTCCCAAAAACTGAACATTCACCTCCTGAAGGGGTCAATTTGGATACCAAGACTCTGGTGAAATTATTGTTACATCTGCCCCTGTGTCCAATAAAACCTTCAATAATTACATAATTTTTTGAAGCTGTTCTTTTTGTTTTTTTTTTATTATGAAAAAAGTCATATTTTTTTATCCGTGTATACCCTTGTTCAAGCTCACTTCCCCCGCCCACCTTTTTCAGTCACTCTCTCTTAATAATTACATAATTTATTCATACTTTTAACTTTGGCTTTTGTTTATCAATTAAAACTTGCCAAAATATGTACTTTATAATTTTTCCTATATTTTTTCTTTTCTATAGATTTTCTATCATTCAGTGTAGTATTATTTTTAAGAATATGTTTTAATTTCTTTAATTGTTCTGAGAAGTTATAGCTTCCTTGATGGCAGGGTAAAGTTGAATTGTATTTGATATAGGGGCTTTTGATAGCCCCCTTGGTGTATTCCCCAAAAGCAGAAAGTTGCCTTGTATGTCCCTTGTTGACCTGTACTCATTAGTCCAATGCCTCCCCTTGACATACCATTTGTATACTCCAGAATGGAGAGGCATTCTCTTGAGATTATTCCTAGCAAAGACACTGTTTCTGGGAATGCCTTGTCTATAATCTCTTTTTTTGTGAGCTTGATTTCTACAATTATAACATTTAAAACATTTTGACCTTTTCTTATACCTCTAGAAATAATCTCTCCTACCCAGTTATCACAGTTATAAGGCTCTAGATAAATTGTCTCACAAATTCAATTCTCCAAGGCTGCTGTCCTTGCTTTTAATGATCTAATTGTTCTTTTACATTATAAGTTAGCATTCTCAAAAGCCAGCAATTCAATTATTTGCAAAACTTCTGGATATGGTACTATTTGGTTCACTCTGCAGTTAATCTCTACAAGGAGGCTGTAGATTTTTGGGCTTTGAATCACTTTTGTGAAGGATTCAGTTTTATTATATGTCTCTTCAACCCAATCCCATGCATTTAATGCTGCCATGCAGCATAAATCCTGAATATGCTCATCATATAATGTTTGCCTTTCTATATCAGCATAATCTCCTTCCCTAAGAAGTTGGTCATAGGAGGCTTCTTTGCCTCTGGCTCTGCTTCTTTGTTCTATTGTTTTAGCCTCATTCTTCCACTATGTTTTCCACTGTGAAAGTAGCCCAGCTTCCAAAACAGCAGTAACCATATCTAACTCGTTCTTGGGGGTGATCTGGTTGCATGATGACCAGTAATTTAGCATTTGTTTTACAAATGGTGAATGCATAGCATATGTCATGATTGCTTTCTTGACTCTTCTTAATTCTAACATTTGTACTGGAGCCCAACTAAGTTCTGTAAATTTTTATTATTTTCCAATTTCTTTAAGGTTATTGGATATATTAATATTGGGTTTTTTGATAACCTTAAGCTGTTTTGTATAATCTTAGAAGACACTGCTGAGATTGGATTTTTATATTCTTCTGAGTATGAATATCTTTGTATTATCTCTTAACAGGCTTTTCTAAGACTTTCTTCTTGGCAATCACATTAATTGACTTTTAAAATAATAAAACAGAAATAATCAAACAAATAATATTTATAATAAACATTATGATAAAAATTATAATTATAGTCCCATCTACTCTATTTATCTTTTCCTTTACTTGTTGTAATATCAAATCATTTAGAGTAAAATGACAGAAAAACCAAACACCTTCCATAGCTTTAAGCAAATTTCCTTTTAAAAAAAAATCCAGTTTACTCACCAAACTTGTTGTCAGTGACAATTCAGATGACTGTGAAGTGGGGCAGCTACTTAGTGTGATAACCTCCCAAAGAGTGGTTCAAAAAGAGAAAAAACTACAACCTGCCAGAAGAAGGAGACCACTGTCTGAAAAACTTATCCAGATGAAAGTGAAGAAGAAACACCTGTGGTGGGTCTGCCCAATCTTGGAGGCTAACTCAGAACAGAAAGACTAGCCAGCCGGTAATTACTCCTCTAGCCACACATTGTTCTGGCCAGTAAGTGGTGATTTGGGGAATTCATGCCCTAAAGTTGGACGCCAAGTGCAACACAAATTCCAGTTGTTATTAACTAAAAACCCAAAGCCGGATATTAAAGAAAAGGCTGGAATACCAGAGAGAGGAAACAGACAACAGTCATTTCCCACTCAGCTATCTTCCAAAATCCTTAGCCTGGCTTATCAGTTCTATAGAATAAATCTGTCTTCTTTTGCCTGCCTTAAATATCTTCCTTGCCCAGTTGTTTTACTTTTGGATTCAATTCTACATTATATTCTACAATTATGATTAAAGGTGTGAGCTACTACTATTTGGTAGTTGGGCCTTAAACCTACAAGAACACAGAAAGATCTCAATCTCTGGAGTTATGGGATTAAAGATGTAGGTCACCTCTCCTGGCTTTCTCATGCTGAGATTAAAGGCATGAGTTACTACTCTCTGACTCTCCGGGCTTGACTGTGGGTGGATCTGTTCTCTGATGTTCCAGACTATTTTTATTGAATATATAATATATCACCATAGTAGATGCTTATAATAATTATACAAATGAGAAAAATATATTAAGGTTAGTTTAATTTAATATATATTAATTGCTTACTGAAATTGAGTAATAAGTTATGTTAATAAATCAAGAGTTACCAGAATCTCTAGTGTTTTTCCATATATAAAATGCTTAATAAAATAAAATTTGTAGAGGTTAAAATGAGCACACAATAAAGGATAAAATCTGTCACTAGTACAAAGTCTGTAAAGACTGATTAAACCTTAAGAAAGCCAACTGTGGGGCAAAAAAAAATACAACAGGATTATTTTCTTGATAGTTATAAGAAGATCTCCAAATTAAAAGCAAAATTACAATTTAGCCAGACAAATTGTTCAAATGACTTTTTAAGATAAGCAATACATTTTCCCACTCAATAGAAATCTGGACATACTTTCTTTCCTTATCTTCCTGCCTTCCTTCTCCTCCCCTTCTTTCTGCTTATCCTCTTATCTTTTCATTAGATGTCTTATTATAATACCCAGAATGGTCTCCAGCTTGTTATCTTTCTGTCTCAGCTTCAGGCATTTGCCTGGCTCTTAAACTTTTAGGATTTGTGTCTTTAAAACTTGCTTTAGTACACATGTGAATCATTTAGTGATCTGGGGAAAATAGATTCTATCCAATAAATCTGCAGTGGGTATCCTTAGTTGTATTTCTTGAGCATAATAGAAATTCCAAGAACATGTATTTTTTGAAAGCATTGCCAGAAGCTTTAGAACTCTAGAATTTTATTTAAAATTTTTCAAATATTATTTTTTAAGTTAGGATACAGAGTGATGAATGTGATTATGGCACGTTGGTGTCTATATACACACAAGCTATTTTACTTTATTTAGATTCATTCCACTTCCCTACTTCTAAACCTCATTGTCCCTATGCCCTCATTTTTATCTCCTATATACCTCAAGTATTTTTCTCTTGTTTTTAATATTACATATAATATAAAAACATCACTCTATTTTTATCCTCTTTCATTCACCTTAAAATCTATTCTTCCATTCTTATAATATTCTTCTAATTTAACAACACCACACACACATCTGCACATATAAATCTAGTGTCCACATGTGGAAGAAAATATGAAGAATTTGTTTTTCTGAACCTGGCTTATTTCCCCTAACATAGTATCATGATTTATTTTTTTATTTATGTGTACTTTATTTTCCTTACTTGTTTGTTGATGGGCATATAAACTGTTGATATTTCTTAGCTATTATGAATAGACATCTGTGGACATTTAAATTGTTATTTCTTTTGATTACTCATTTCCTTTTTTGTACTGGAAGTAAGAAAGTATGAAGCAGTTTTCTTTATCATTCTTTTTATTTTTTAAGACAAGGTCTCACTTTCTAGCTTGGACCTTGCTATGTAGACAAGGTTGGCTTTGAACTCATGGACCCTCCTGCCTTTGTCTCCTGAAAGCTGGGATTAAAAGTGTATGCTACCAGTTTTGGCCTTATGAGATTTAGAAAAACACAGTTTGTTTCTTGAAGACAGTAGATATTTAGATCCAGTTTTTTAATTCCTTCAACCATTGTGCACATCTTTATTGATATATGATACACGGATGACATTTCATCAAAGGTGATTAATGAAAGATTTTGATTAATCATTACAGTTGTATTGGTTGTTTTGGCTTTCTCACTTATTACTATTTGGTATTTCACAATTTACTTTTGGACATGATGAATTGCTTCCCAGCACTCCTCTGTTGTTCTTTTCCTCCCACAACAGTTGTTCTTTCCTGTGCTTTTATGATTGAGACCATCTTTTTTGGGTATAATATTTTTGAAAACATATTGTAAGTGCTGATTCAGTGACTGCCTGCAGCCTGCCCAGGGATGGGATGGAGATTTGTGGAGAAGAAAGAATGACCTGATGTGGTGGGAGGGAGTAGGGACCTTGAATAAGGATATACAAGTGTGACTTCTTTGTTCATAATAATAATAATAATAAAAGGAAGAAAAAAAGGAAAAAAATATTTTGGTTGTGCCTATGGAAATATCTTTATTTCATTATCTACCTTAAATGATAACTGATAGACTAATTTGGCTCAGGGTTATTTGCCTTCACTGAGACCTTAAAAACCTTTCCCCCCTTATTTTTAGAATTGCTGAAGAGAAAACTAATGTTATTATTATTTTTAGTACAAATTTGTGGGATAATGCTCTTGTACACTATAAAGATATGTTACTTATATTGGTTTAATAATATGCTGACTTGCCAGTAGCTAGACAGAAAGTAGATGTGGGGTTACCAGACTAGGATAATTCTGGGACAAGAAAAAGTAGAGAGAAGCAGACACCAGCCAGACACAGAGGAAAGAAGATGAGAATGCTGCACTGAGGAAAGGTACAAAGCCATGTCACTAAATATAGATTAAGAATTACGGGTTAATTTAAACAAAAGAGCTAGTTAGTAATATGCCTGAACCACTGGCCCAGAAACTACTATAATATTAAGCCTCTGAGTCAATTATTTGAGAAGTTGCTGTGGGACTGGCTGGTTGGAACAGATAAATATCAGACTACACAAATTCATGCAAGAAAGTTGAAAAAGAGAATCAGGAGTTAACATGACATGAAAAATACCCCATGTCTTGGACATTGAGACATCCTCAGATTTCCAGCCAGACAAGAAGAAATAAAGTGGTTAGGAGAAACTGGTGAAAATGCCACACCAGAACAATGATGTGAAGCTTAAGTTTGGTTCAAGCTGAAGTCATTTATGGGAGATGATATAACCTGTGAAGAAGGTAACTGGTGTATCATAAAGCAGTTGTTACCACTGACTTCATGTTACCAATGCTGTCACTTTCCTGCAGTTTAGAGACAGATGGAACTTTCCAAGACTTAAATTAAGATCATCATTTCCCCAAACAGTATTTTTTTTTGTGCTAGGTAGTATATTAATCTAGTTTCTGTGGTTGTAACAAATACTCAACCAATATAGAAAATACAATTTTAGTTCTCAGTTGCCCAATTGTTCTAAACCTGTGACCAGAAACACATCATGATAGGAATGTGCAATGGAGAAAGTATCTCACCTCATTGCGGCCAGAAGCAAATAACAGAGAGAAGGGGGATAGCTTGGATACATGCCTGTCTAATGCATGCCTTACTTCCATTAAGCTCCACCTCCTGCAGATTTACCAAATCCCAACAGTGCCATGGGCCTGTATATAAGCCTTCAACACATGGGCCTTTGGGGAGTAGTTGTCTATGCCACAGCCAGTAAGTGTATTTCTGAAATGTAAGTTGACACATGTATTTGTTTTAATCATCCTAATAAGGCACTTGAAATACTGCAATTTCAAAATTTAGTTAGGCTAATGGAAATGTCAGAACACTAGTGGTGATATTGAGCAAGTAAAAGTAATGACACACTGTATGTGAATCATGTTTGGGAAGATGTGGTGCCTAAATAAGGGAATGATATCCCACAAGTTTTTATTTTATTTATAATTGAAAACTCCTACTACTGAGGAAAGACTTAAAGTAATGTAAAATAGATTATCCTTTTCATAGACTACCTGGAAAGAAATAAAATAAGTATGGTAAATTATGTATTCAGAAAGAAATGAAATTTCTATTTGCACACGAAACTTTAACAATAAACCTAAATATGCATTATCATAAATTTTAGCACTAGCACATTTCTGTTATACTGAAAACTATAAAATTCAGTTAAATTGATAAACTGTTCTTGTTTTATTCCATGCTTCTAGGACCAAGGTTGACCAGTGTTTATCTCCTCACATTCAACATCTAAGGTGAGTATGGATTTATCTTCATTCTAAGGTAACAACAATAGCAACAAAATGGACTAACTAGGGATCCCATTAGAAAAATGTCTTGTGCCAAACCCAGAAATGTTACTCATTACTTCTATTTACATTCCAGTGTGTGAAAGTCATATCCCAGTAGACTAGGAAATACAGGTTGTAAATTGAGAAACTTCTTGGTGTCATTTTTCATATGCGAAGAGAAGAGTATATCTCCTTGACTAAGAAATACTGTGTTTCTTCTATAGAACCTAAACCCTGATTCAATTGTTGATTATCCAATGAGGGCAAGATCTGGAATTAATGGTAAAAATACAAGACTTTGAGAATTTACTTGGAGACTGTTTACTTATTGTCTTTTAAATATATAATATAGGGGAATTGATTATAATTATAGTCTCCGGTTTATGATGGTTCAATTTGTGATTTTTTTATTTTATGGAAAAGTGATATGCAGTAGATAGAGGAATACTTTGAATTTTACTTGTTTGATTTAATCCCTGTCTCTTGATATGTGGTATGATGCTGCTTTTGTCAAATGCTGGACAGCAGAAGTAAGCTGCACCCCAGCCAGCAATCACAAGAGGAACAGGCAGTGTGTGGTTCAGCTATATGTGTATGTAAAGCACATTAAATCAGTTTTAACTCACAATAGTTTCAACATAATGATACATTTATTGGGACATAATAGTACATAACTCCAGTATTAATCAAGGAACAACTATGAAAAATGATTCTGCTTTTCATGTTCTCCATGTTTACTATTGAAGGAAAAGAAGTACCAATTTTTCTTGAGATAGGGAAAATAAAATATTATAAAATGTGACAATAAACCTATTTGTTTTTTAAAAAAGAAAAAACCTAAAGATCCCAGTGTTGGTTATTCTTAAGGCCAGTATTTTTAATTATTGACTATTAAAATTTAAAGCAGGCAGGATCTTCAAATTAGACTAATCTTGAGCTCAGATTGAGGGTGCTACACAGCAATTACAGATTAGTACATTCATTAAATAATTAAAGTACAATAATTAAAGCTTATAAAGTGAATTTCTCTAGGAGAAGTTTGAAAAGCACATTGTGTGATAAAGCTTCACAGGCTTGTAACAGCATTAGAGATACAGGCAAAAGGGTTTCCACTGGGTGATAAGACTCACACATGTACATATGAATACATGATACTTTCCCTGAACACAGAATTGTTGTTATTAGAACTATGAATTTATATGTTGATAAATACAAAAGAAAACAAATAACAGCCGAGTCTGTCTATTAGATGAAGAAGCAAGATGAAAGTTTATAGCTGACATTTCAAGAGGGATTCTGGGTTTCTTTAATTACACAAAACTGACCATTGTACCACAGCACCTGGGGTGGCAAAAGACAGCCGGGAGTACTTCTGTGGAATCAGGGTTGTTAACTGGAGCATATGCTTGAGGAGTTATGACCTCTGAAACAAGGGAGCTAAGTAATTCACATAGTAGATGACATTGGTAAAGAAAACGATTGTTATGTAAAAGTTTAAACTTAATGGACCTGAGTGTGCTATCCACTATGTGGGAGGACAGCACCAAAAAACTTTCAGTACTCAGAGCAAAACTAAGGGAAAAAAGGAAGCCACACCCCCTCCCATTTGTCCTGGAGTGGCTCTGGAAAACATTCCCTTTGATATGTTTTGTTTTTTTTTTTTTTTTTTTTAAGGGAAGCTTACTGTAGGGCCGATAGGTGGAAAGTTTTCAGGAATGCTTGGATGAAGGGCTGGCTGGACAGGACTGGACCCCAGCCTTCCTGTGAGATGATGCACCTGAGATTGGAATGTGGAGCTAAAGTCTGAGGATTTACTGGCCTTTTCTTCTCTATTCTGTCACACCTGTGACTTTAGGCACTTTATTGTTAGACTGACTGTGTTTGAGTCTAGCAGTCAGTCAGTCTGTTACGGAGCAGTGGTAAAGTCTGAAGTAAAGTTAGCATTTTTGGTATGTTTACATGAAAATGCTGTGTTTGCTATAATTATATTGTGTATGGCTTATGTATGTTGTAAAAACATTCATTATACATACTTTAATTAGATCATGGGTTCAAAAATACTTTGAAGATAAAATTTCAATTTCTTGAAGCACTATTCATTTTGTGACATATTTGTTCTTTTGTTTGGGGTTTGAGTTTTTTAAAGGATGTAGTATTTAAGATGAATCTTGAAATATGCAACTTGGTTTATTCTGTTAAACTTTATAAGATTTTGTGTGTCTACTGTGTGCCACTTACGATGGGCTATGACAATCTACAGATATGTAACATATTGTCTTCACTTAGTTTTGGTGAATTGTGTTATAAATGATATATTAAAGGCATGGGGCTTTTAGAGTCCCATGGAAAAGAGTGGACTTATATAAAAAAGAGATTTCTGAGGAGAGTGTTGAAGAGAAGCAGTAATGGGAAGGCAGATAGCCATGAAGAGATGGACATTAACAAAGAGCAGCATCTTTTCAGGTGCAAGGTACATACAGCCTCTGAGAGAAACTGCAGACTGAGGGTGAAGTTCTTCACACAGAGTAGAGAGACAATACCATGAGCTAGGCAGAGCTAACTAATAATGCCGTGTTCCTTGACAGACTGAGATAACAGCCTTTGAGCTCCAGTCAATGAATGTATGGGAAGATAAAGGGTAGAAGGGATGGAGTAAGAATAGGGGTGGGGTGCAGGCTCTGTGATAGCACCCCGATAGAAAGAAAACAAGACTGTTAGAGATTTCAGGGAGATGGGGGACAGGCCATCTCTATATGAAATGGATGATGAAGAAAAGGCAAAAGAATAGGATGTCTTTTAGGCTTCTATTTTAGGTGATTGAGCTTCGTTGTGTATAAAAAGCAACATAACTTGAGAAGTAACATGCTTCCATCTGAGGTACTCTCTTTCATTATGAGTAGAGAAGATAACACATGTCCATTTGAAAAGCACACAGCAGATTTGATAACTTGGACATGATATCTGTAACTAACCATTCATAAACAGATTATCTCAATGACAGCTTTCTCAGAACTCTTCTGTGAGAATGTGCAGTTATACATTTTGTAAAAGGATGGAGTGCTCTGTTTCATTAAGAAAACTGCAGGCAATATTTTTCACTTTGAAACACAATTATTTCAGGTATTTCATTTGTGAATATACTATAAAGTATATTCCTTCTCATATCACTTAAGATTTTCCTAGACACATGTTCTCTATTTCTAGAGATCAACAGGAAGTATCACAGTAGCATATTTAATTCTGTTAATGTCATATATTTTTGCAGAGGACTATTTTAGTCTATTCATGGTTAACCTACACTTTCCATATTATAGTATAACTTACCTTATTAGAAATGTTAGAGAAATTTGGTCTTTTAGCACCAAAGTAATTTTGGATTGGTTTTTCCATAATATCTGACTATAATAATATTGTCATTTTGATTAGTTAGTGAGTATCACACTCATTTTTGCAAGGACTGGACCCTGCCTGGTACAGTTGGCTCCAATCTGGAGAGCAAATGCACTGCTGCCTTATTATGAGTGACTGTATCTCTCTGAGTCTTCCTCCTTACTATATTTGATATGTCCAGACAGTCCCCATATGCTCTGGAAGCTAAAATCAATTATTTACATTGTTGGTATGTATGAATCACTTAATGTTAAGCACTACTAATATTATTTTATGGCTGTGATAATAAACTTTTGGAATACACATTAAGTAGAATCATGGAAAATAACATCTTAAAAATCTATTTCTAGCTACATTTTCTTGAAAACAATGCACTTTTACTGGCATTAATAAAAGATTTTTAGTCACAATTTTACTATTATTTAAAATTATCTGTAGTCTAACATTACATATATATACTTCATATTTCAAATAATTTATTAGCTAGGTGAGGAGGTAAAGCATTGAATGATTGATATGTGACTTTTTTCCTCAGTAATACAATTTTCTTAGTGAAAGTTAATCAAAATTATTACAGCAACTTCTATAGATCATTCATGATGCCATCCAACCTTCAAAGTTTCTTTTTTACTTCATTTATTTTCTAGTCAATATAGTTACATGATTTACTGAGGGAGCTAAAAATGAAGAAATTTGAAAGTAATAACAGTACAATATGGAATAAAGGAAACATGTGGTGATCTAGAACACAGGTATGTATAGGAGCATATGTCCCATAAGACCCAAAAGACTGTGATTATTTTCTATTTCGAGCTTCTTCTAAGGGGAGAAAGTTGGGAAAAGATAAAAGGCATGCAATTAGGGTCTCTTTGCATATGATAAACAAGCCTGCCAACTCTTGTGTATGCATTTATTATGTTTGAAAGTCTTGTCTGTGAATTAAATTAATATAGACATCTACCATAGAGAAATCTCATTCCGTGCTACATTGAATTGTTCAAAGTTGTGAGTAGAACACCAGGGTTAAGAGAGTTGCCTGTCTCTAATATGCCTCCTCCAGTTGTCTTTGGAACAGATGTATGTGGAAGCTAGAAGATTCTTCTAGTGTACTGCATGTGCACATTATGAGAAAGAACTACAAGCCAGAGGTCGTTTTTGTTAATTTCAGATGAAGTTTCTCCTGGGATGCCTTTTGCTTTCCAGTCATCCCAGAAAGCCCCACCCTTTTCTTCCTGTTGCCACAGAACCCTGTTTACTTATTCATTTTTTTATTCCCTCAGTGTCCCAAATTACTCTTCTCCCATAAATATTGCTATAGTTTCAAGAAGTCTCAATCTCAGCTTCCTTAAGGACACAGATAGATACTTAAAAAAAAAACTCATTTGTCAGTATAAAATGTATAAAATAAAAATGTAGCAAGCACAACATGAAGGTTAGATAATTTAACCAAGAGAGCTGCAACATTGCATTAACATACAGACTTGCATTTGTTGTACAGTATTTCCCCTGTGGATCAGATCACCATTTCTCTTTGGACTGAGTGGGCTGTTTTTGACATGCTATGATTGTAGTCAGTAACCTGAAGACTTGCCATAAGTCCCATCTCTGACCACTTGAAATCTGTCTATTTAATGTCACTGCTACATTCTGTAAGACACACACAAATCAGACCCAGCCTCTATCATTTTAGAAATTATCAGGGAGTTAATGAAATAATGACATAAAAATAAGAACAAACTTAGCTGTGCTAAAAGACAGGAGGGTTGGGTTCAGACTTGCTCAAGACTTCATTGATGCGGCAGTGATTTTGGAGGCAGAAACAGTCTCCATTAAAATAAGGAATTGAATCTACTAAGGACTCTGATTTGATATATTGAAACACAGTAAAAATAATAGCCTCAGGTCAATACTGACTTTGCTTAGGTCCTAGCATCTCTAGAACACCACACAATAACTTTGAAACTTCTCTTCAGTTCCTGTAAAATATAATTCCTGCTGGAATGAGTCAAAACTGGCATCAGGAACCACATGGCATTTACATGGCTCTCCCTGTGCACTCCTTTTAGAGGCACAGGGGAAATCTTAGAGATTTGCCAAAAAATACCATCTAGCCTATAAAGGAAAGCATTCATTTATGTTCCAAACAAGGCAACTGAACATTCAGTCATAACCTCATGATCATGAGAAGTCCACAATGGGTTTGCACATAGTAGAAGCAATCATTGAACATTTCACATTTGATAACTGTGTTTCTTAGTTCACCCTTGTGGTAAGACAACCTTGCCATCTAGCCAAACCATACCCTCAAAATTATACCCTGTAATTCCCTAAAATCCAATGGTAGCTATTTATGCTTTTTATGATTACCATTACTATTATAAAATATTCCTTAATTCAATGGAGTTATTTATGGAGATGAGTTGGTCAAACACTGATAGTTTTGTGAAAAGAACGAATATTCCAGATAGCACACTGGGAACTATTTGTTTGTCATTTCTCTTTTGACTAGCTCAGATATATCAAGCATGTGTCTATAGGTTCTTATTAGTAAATTTTAGCAACAGCCAAGAAAGCTGCTATTAGGGCCAATTCAGAGGAACAAAATTCATAGTTATTTCAGAGTTGGACAAAGTTAAAATATTTTCATTGGTACCTCTATCTTTTGCTTCAGTTTATAGGTAACACCTGTATTTTTAGGGCAAAGCCTTTATTTTATCTTCCATTTTCTAAGGAAACACTCATAATTGGTGGTTAATACTAATTTTGTTTTCTTGTCATTCCGTTTAAAACCTTGGGTTTCTTTTACCACCTGCTCGAATAAACCGATTCTCACTGAATTTGAAACATCTGATCTAAAAATAAGAGCAATCACATTTCTACTGAGTATTTAGAGAAGTGTATAAGAGAAGATTAAGTGATGCTGTAGAAATGCCTTTACAGTACATGAAATGTTACATAACAAATGTCCTTTCTTCAGTGAAAAGGTGACCTTGGATAGGAAACTCATGAGATACAATGTCATGCTTGTAATCAGTGGCTCACAACTGCAGGCTGAGCTTTGAAAGAATGAGTGAAAGCCTGGATTAGAAGAGAAGGAACAGATGAACTCAGTGTAAACAACTCTTGAATCAGTTTTCTTAGAAAGTTACAAAGATGTGGAGGATATTTGGGCAATGAGTAAAGATTTTTCTACAGAGTATGTTTGAGTGTTGATTTTTAGGCACCACCATACTTCCTGTTTTTTTTCTTCTGAATAACAATACTTTATCATATTTCATCTTCCTAGTTTCTTCATTACTTTACCATCTCAAAAGATCTCTTTGCATTTTAATTAGTTAATTACAGCTTGGAACCCTGTTTCTATATCATGTTTGAGTTTGATGAAAATGTTACTCATATTTTTATTGTAGTTTTAGCAAGCTGTAGCTCCATACTAATACATGATAGGCCAATGCTAAGTCCCAAGGAAAATGTAATGTGTCAAAATTATAGTGCCCAGATCCCACTTAGTCTACCAGAATAGATAACAATACTGTACCAACACAGGGGAAACAGTAATTTTGGTATGGAAGAAGTCTAAAGTTATCCAAAGGTCATTCAAGTCAGCAAAGCTCAGACTTTTTTTTAAGAATTAATTTTTATTATGAATAAAGTCATATTTTTTATCCATTTATCCCCTTATTCAAACTCCCTTCCCCCTCCCACCACTCACAGTCACTCTGCCTTCTCCCTATCTCTTTATTTCCTTCCCAGCAAGGGCAAGAGGTCCCAAGGTCCCAAGGTGGCTTAGTTCAGCATCCACTCCAGGCAGATCTGCTTTCCTCACCCCAACATCAAGACTGGGTCAGGTGTTCCTCTGGAGGGAATGGGTTCCAAGATGCCAGTCCAAGGTGTTTCAGATCCCAAGCTGTTCAGTGGTTGTGGTTTGCAGCTTGGACATGCTTTGCTTTTTACTTAAAAGTCCACTAATGAGTGAGTACATCCCCTGCTTATCTTTCTGGGTTTGTGATACCTTGCTCAGGAGGATATTCTCCAAATCCATCCATTTGCCTGCAAATTTTAGGATATCATTTTTCTTACTGCTGAGTACTCCATTACTTGTTACTCCAGATGTACCACAGCTTGTTAATCCATTCTTCAGATGAGGAATTCTAGGTTGTTACCAGGTTCTTGCTATTATGAATAATGCTGCTGTGAACATAGTTGAGCTAATGCCTTTGGAGTGCGAATGTGCATCTTTAGGGTATATGCCTCGAAGTGGTATTGAGGATCCTTGGGGAGATTGATTCTCAGGTTTCTGAGAAACTGCCATACTGCATTCCAGAGTGGCTGAACAAAGCTAATACTCCCACTAAAAATGGAGGAGTGTTCCCCTTACTCCACAACCTCTCCAACATAGGCTGTCATCTGTGTCTTTTATCTTAGCCAATCTGACAGGTTTAAGGTGGTATCTCAAAGTTGTTTTGATTTGCATTTGTCTGATGGCTAAAGATAGTGAGCACTTTTTCAAGTACTTTACAGGTATTTGTAATTCTTCTGCTGAGAATTCCCTTTTTAGTTCTGAACCCCATTATTTGATTGAGTTATCTAAGGTTTTGGACGCTAGTTTCTTGAGTTGTCTATATATTTTAGAGATCAGTCCTCTGTTACTTGTAGGACTGGTGAAAATCTTTTCCCATTGTGTAGGCTGTCGTTTTTGTTTTACTGACTGTGTCCTTGGCTTTACAGACACTTCTCAGTTTCAGGAGGTCCCATGTATTGATTGATGTTCTTACTGTCTGCACTTTTAAAAATGTTATCTCATGGCAAATAAAATTGTGAAATGGTGCTAAAAATTTTTGCAAGTTTTTTTTCATTTCTGTTCAATTGCTTCTCCATAATTGAGGTAAGGGAAATCATGTCTGGAGTGCAAGAGATCCTTTAGGGTGTCTTTTTATGCTACAATATCCTATGGGAAACTACAACAACCTAATCTATGCAGATGACAAAAGACATAGACTTCTCAGGAATGAAGGTATGCATTACTCTTTCAGGAAAAAGAAAAAAAAAAACCCAAGACAAGCTGAACTGTTTGCTGAAGTGGATGAAATGGGAAGTAGAGAAAAGTAGTTATAAATACCAAGTAAGTCAATGTACCAATTAAGGACATGTGACCAGTTGAAGAAATGAGAACTATACTTAACAGTGTTTCTGTCATAATTTTTTGTGTCTTTTTTATTATTGTGAATAAATTCACATTTTCTATCTGTGTATATCCTTGCTCAAGGTCCCTTCTCCCTCACACCCCCTCCAGTCACACTCTCTTCTCCACATCCCCCCATCTCCTCCCCAGCAAGGGCAGGAGGTCCTAAGGTCCCAATGTCCCAATATAGCTTAGTTCAGCATCCACTCCTGGCAGATCCAGTTTCCTCACCCCAACATCAAGACTGAGTCAGATATTCCTCTAGAGAGAGTGGGATACAAGGTACCAGTCCAAGGTGTTTCAGATCCCAAGCTGTTCAGTGGTTGTGGTTTGCAGCTTGGACATGCTTTGCTTTTTGTTTAAAATCAACTAACGAGTGAGTACATCCTCTGCTTATCTTTCTGGGTTTGTGATACTTCACTCGGGAGGATATTCTCCAAATCCATCCATTTGCCTGCAAATTTTAGGATATCATTTTTTTCTTACTGCTGAGTAGTACTCCATTATATAGATCTGCCACAATTTGTTAATCCATTCTTCAGTTAAGGGGCATCTAGGTTGCTTCCAGGTTCTAGCTATTATGAATAATGCTGCTATGAACATAGTTGATCTAATGCCTTTCGAGTGTGAATGTGCATCTTTAGGGTATATGCCCAGTAGTGGTATTTCTTGGATCCTTGGGGAGAATGATTCCCAGTTTTCTGAGAAACCTCCATATTGCATTCTAGAGTGGCTGAACAAGTTTACACTCCCACCAAAAATGGAGGAGTGTTCCCCTTGCTCCACAACCTCTCCAGCATAGGCTGTCATCTGTGTCTTTTATCTTTGAGGATAGGATTATTCAGATATTTGTGTTTTCTTTCCTCAATTTCTTTATCATGAAATGTAATATCAACTAAGAGAATATTATGTGAAATACTAAAATATGTTCTTCAAGGAACAGTGCTATCTATTCTGAAATTATGATGTATTTGCAGTACTATGTGGAATAGTTTTGTCATGTTAGGTGCAATTATGATCTGGTTAAATATATAATGTACTTGTAATTGTACATGGAATGTACATATCATAATAGGAATAATTATAACCTAGTTACTGTTTTCATTGGGAAATTAAGCACAGCATAAGGTGTTATGATTATATGTCAAGTTGACAAGGGGTACAATTGTGACAACTCTTCTTGGTTGTCAACTTGACTACACCTGGAATCAACTAAAACCCAAGGCTAGATGCACGTGAAGGACTTTTTTCTTAATTAAATCATAGCAAGTGGGAAGATACATTTTAATCTTGATCTTTTGAGGTGAGAATATTCACTTTAATCTGGGCCATATCTGTTAGCCTATATATAGGGCATGAAAGAAGGAAGCTCTCTCTTACTTACTTGCTCTCAATCTCACTGGCAAGTCTATTCCCTTACACTAGCATTCGAGACTACTCTTTGGGATTCTGGTGTATACTGAAGACCAGCTGAGACAACAAACCTCATAGACTGGATTTTTGAACCTTCTATTAGTAGACAGCCAATGTTGTACTAGCTGGAACATAGTCTGTAAGCCAACCAATGAACCCTCTTTACACATACACACACACACACACAGAGAGAGAAAGAGAGAGAGAGAGAGAGAGAGAGAGAGAGAGAGAGAGAGAGAGAGAGAGAGAGAGAATCCTGGTTGAAACAACTCAGTTCCCACTTTGTGTTCATATAGTTTACCAAAAGAGAGAGCAATACTGTATTAACTTAGAGAAAATAGTAATTTTGGCATGGAATAAGGTTACATTTACCCAATGGTCATGCAAGTCAGCAAAACCCAGACTTTTAGAAAAGTTATCTAACAGCAAATAAAATAAAGAAATTGCACATTTTTGCATTTATTTTTGTCTTATTGGTTTACAATATAATTTTTTTTATGGAGAAAACTTTAAAGATACAGCGCCATGTAAGAATTACATTTGACATGATCAAAGGTGCCCAAGAAGTCTCAAGAAATCAAATAATCTTGAAGAAGAGTAAATGGTGAAGAGACAGAGGAATCAATGATTGGAAAAAAGCAAAGCATGCCCAAGCTGTAAACCAGAATCACTGAACAGCTGGGATTGGAAACACCTTGGACTGACACCTTGAATCCCACTCCCCCTAGAGTAACTCCTGACTCAGTCTTGATGTTGGGGGGAGAAAACTGGATTTGCCAGGAGTGGAGGCTGAACTAAGCAATATTGGGACCTTGGGATAGCCTGCTAATGGGGGGATGGGGAGATGTAGAGAACAAAGAATGACCTAATGTGGTGGGAGGGGGAAGGGACCTTGACTAAGGATGTACAGGGATAGAAAATGTGACTTCTTTATTCATAATTAAAAAAAAGAAAGAAAGAAACTAATAGAATGAAGGGATGTGATTTGTAACTCCTCCACATCCACTTTTGTTGTTGGAATAGCTGTTATGCTAAAGGTTTATGTGTATTTTCTTCTTTCTGGCAAATCTGTGTAGTGAAAGAATTCTTACTGTCCTCACTTATGAATAAGAAAGCAAAGGCACAGAAAGGTTATATATATTGCCTTAAATCTCAAAGGTTGTGATTAGGAGAAATGGGATGTGATGCCAAGAAATTAACATTTATCCCAGAACTTTTTGTGTCTACCCTTTGTGCTAGTCCTGATGACATCACCTTTTGATAATGCTAGGAGGTAAAGACAGGAGTCAGTGCAATATGGGAGCTAGAGAAAGAAAGCAGAACTGGTATATAGGAAGAACCCAGTTTTGCCAGATGGATCTATATCTGAAGATAATCTTTAGCTTTTCTATCTTTTTTATTCTTCTCTCATATGATATACTCCAACCACAGTCTCTCCTCCCTCCACTCCTTCCCGTTTTTCTCCCCACCTCCCCTGTGCCCCAGAATCACTGTTTTCTATTTCCCTTCAGAAATGAATAATTCTCCAGGGCATGCCAATGGAACAGGACACAAGAACATGCAAATAAGACTAAGCAAAACCCTCATATGAAGTCTGGATTAGGCAATCTGTTGGAGGACAAGGGCCCCAAGAGCAGGACGAAGAGTCAGAAATACTCCTACTCTCACTTTTAGGAATCCCATGCTAAACAACTATAAATGTATATGCAGAGGACCTAGTGCAGACCCATGAAGGCTTCATGATACCTGCTTCAGTTTCTGTGAGCCCTTATGAACTCAGCTTTCCCTTTCATCTATACTTTGTGGATATAATGACCTTAGAGCTTATACCTACTGCTTTAGAGGCACAATTGGGGTAATTTTTAAAAATCAGTTTTCTATGTTCTAAACCTAGCAGATGAGGAAACATAAAGTAAGATAAGCTTTCATCATAATAAGAGAACAACAAAGTCTCATGTATTGACCTCAACATTTTTGTGAGATCCTCCTATATTTGAAGTCTCAGAAGGTCCAATTTATAAAAAAAAAATTGTGTGAATGTTATTTCCTGAATTTTGAGCCTGATTCATAATGCACTCAGGTTTTTAGAGTAGCTATGAAGGCAGCTGACTCTGGCATCCCACATATTCCACTCTGAGAAGACTTAAAACCCCAATCCTAAGGATTAATTATAGAATAATGAAATAAATACAAACCACAGATCTACTAACTTTGTGATGAAAACAATCTGTCTAGAGTTCAGAAGTTGGAGCATTTCAAGAAACCTATGGGCAATTTTATTCCATCCTAGTAATAAGAGTAGTCACAAATTAAATAAGTTGGTTAAACTTGTGAATTTTCATTCCAATTTTGTAGGATTTTAAAATAATATTAGAACAAGTAGGAAATCCCAAAGCTCATCTTACATTTATATCTAGAGCTTTATGAGAATTACTGAAGTATATACAGACTTCTTTAGCCATTTGGGTATATTTTAGGAGCAAATTAAATTTATTCCATGCAAAACTGTAGCTTAAAACATTTAAGAGCATACACATACAGCTACACAGTAAGCCTTAGTTGCAAATGACTATGTTGATAAACAGAGTACAAAGACTTATAAATTTAACTACAGGCTCTAGAAAGAATTTCTATCAGTAACCCTCCCCCCCTTTTTTACAATGGAATGTTAACACACTAAATTCCAAATAGTTAATTATTCTGGCTTGTAAGTCTACAGTCTTGGGCAGTAACTTAAACTTAGAGTGACAACGTAGCTGTATCCGAAGTCAGAATCATCCTTTGACTTTTCAGTTACTTAAACCAATATATTTTCATTTCATTTTCCCCTACCAAAATGCAATTATTCTGACTTGATTATCTCAAACTTGGAACAAAAAAATGTTTTGACTAATAGAAAATTTGAGGGTATTTTGAGTATAGTTTGAAATAAAACACATTGGGAAATGTGATGGATAATTTTGAGAGTTTAGAGATAACAGATTATTTCAAGTGTTAGACTATTCAAATAAACTTTTTGACAGAGGTGAATACTAGGAATAGCCTTTTGGAGGGTTACGGAGAAATAGAAAATTCCCAGAAGTCTAAATAAGCAGAATCAATTATTATATCACTTATCAGACCATTATTATGTATCTATGTATAGTTCTGCTTATTTGTGTAAACTATAAATGACAACAATGTCCACCAATATATATATATATATATATATATATATATATATATATATATTCTCTATAAATACCGCTCATGTGCTATAAAGAAATAGAGTCATTTATGCGGCTTGTCCAATGGAAATATGTCTGTTTAACAAAGTCTTTCTTTGGTGCCAGCCTGTGCTGTCCTTACAAATAAAGCCCAATTTTGTTTCATTCCATATAACCAGATGGGATGATCTAAATTCTTCCCAAATCCTTCCTAGAGCCTAGTTTTAATGTTTATCAGTATCTCATGGAGAATAACTGACAATATTTGAACTCTTCAAAAGGTCTTGGGTCTTATACTCTAACTTACTGTGAAAATTCTTCCCCTGGTATGTGTGAACCATGCTCTGGATTAGACTGGGAGGGGAGACACAGAAAATACAGGTTGAATTTTTGACTCAGGAAGCAATGTCACTTCCCCAATGTCTTACCAGCCACAATGAGACTAGCCAGATCAAAACCTAAGTTTATATTGAACCAGATATGAAATGGATAGATTTCACATAACACTGTCTATAGAATATTTGATATATCCTTTTGATAAAAAAAATCATTGTTTAAGTGATGTTAAAATTTGGCTTATGGCTTACATTTTCATTTGCTTAATCTAGCAACCCAGCATATAACCCCACATATTATATCAGGTTGAAATGAGAAGAGTCACAGTGTCTTCTATTTACTTTGCAAGTGTCTGGAGCAAGTTTAATTACCTTGTCTTTTCTGGGATCTCATATATAGTTTTAAAGCCCATAATTAAACTAAAGGCAATAAGCTGACATAAAGATAGAGACAGGTCTAGGAAGGAAGCAATGTGTATGAAGAACTTTGAGCCTAGAACTGAGATAGTAGTGACTGAGGATGAATCAAAAATTCCAATTCTTGCCATCTAAAGACATGGTTATGCCAGCAGGAAAGAGAATTAAGTATCAGTAATGTTTGATATGGTAGAAGGACATTAATTCTAGGATTATGAAAGGATCTCTTCCTCAATACAGTTTCCATGTCCAAAGTACTGCCTTGTAAAAGTTATTAGGAATTTGATTGGCATTTCAGGAAAAAAATATTACTATTATTATTTTTGTTTTTTAAGACTTGGAAGAACACAGATCACACATGTTGTTTGATATGCTTTTTTTTGCTAATTCCAAACTCATAGAGTCTTCTTCTATCCTTTTACTGCATCAGTAAAGCAAGCAGGGGTTGGAGGTAGGAAATATCTGACTTTTGAGAACCAGATAACTTCATTAAAAAACAAAACATAACAAAACATTAAGGGCCTTTGCTTTGAGGCTCAGTAAGAATTATATCCACCATGTTTTTTACCCCTTTCATATATAACTCTCCTTCCTCTCTTCGACTGGACTGGGAAACTGGCCCAGTGCTTAGCTGTTGATCTCTGCATCTTCTTCAGTCAGATGCTGGATGAAGGTTCTATAATGACAATAAGGGTGGTCATGAATTTTATTATAGAGGAAGGCCAGTTTAGTCATCCTCTTCAATATTGCTTGAAGTCTTAGCTGGGGTCATCTTTGTGGGTTCCAGGTTTCTCCCTAACCCCAAAATGGCTCTTGGCTCCTTCTACCAAGATATCTCTGGTGTTTTTTTTTTTTTTTTTTTTTTTTTTTTTTTTTTTTTTTTGCTCTGCCTCTCTGTTCCTCTACCAACTCAAGGAAACCCACAAAAACAACTGACCAGAGATACTGGGAACTTACTGACTCTGAACTAACAGACAGCTGGGGAAACTAAAAGGGACTGAACTAGGCCCTCTGAATGTGGATGACAGTTGTGTTGCTTGGGAAGTTTGTTGGGCCTCTGGCAGTGGAACCAGAATGTATCCCCAGTGCATGAACTGGCTTTTTGGAACCAATTCTCTTGGTCAGCTTTGATACAGGAGGGAGGAGCTTGTTCCTGCCTCATTTGAATTTGTAGATACTTTATTGACTCCTCATGGGAGGCCTTGCCCTCTCAGAGGAGTTGGAAGGGGGAAGCTGAGGGCTGAGCAAGAGGAGGAGGGAGTGGAAACTGTGGTTAGTATGTGAATTTTTTTTAAAAAAAAAAAACCTTTAAGTAAAAACCATTTAAACACTTATATCCAGAATTAAGAGAAGAGGGCAATCAATATTCAATTAGACCCCAGT
Organism: Sigmodon hispidus; assembly: GCA_004025045.1. Lineage (NCBI taxonomy): Eukaryota > Metazoa > Chordata > Mammalia > Rodentia > Cricetidae > Sigmodon > Sigmodon hispidus. The sequence continues at coordinate 9,104 of PVIH01011306.1, read as the reverse complement.
CAAACTGAAAGGATAGAATGAGAGTATGATTCCATAGCCTTCTGTAATAAGAAGAGCAGCCATGATCACTCACAGCCTTTCCCAACCAACAAAATTACAAATTGTGGAGAGCTGCGTTGTACCACGCCCTAAAGGTGCCACTGGTTTCTGCCTTCCACCTCCTTGATGGTGAGTGCTCTCGGGAGTTGGCTGTAGGCGAGGATGGTGGCTTGCTTCCGCGCCTCAGGACCTATGTGCGATGTCTACGTGGCTTACCGGGATTGGAGGCCCAGAGGGTATTTAGCCACGAGCGGACTTCCCCCCAGGGTTGTTCGTCGTGAGAGAGTGGTCGTTCATCTGAGAGTGTGAGTGAGTGAGTGAGTGAGAGAGAGAGTGAGTGAGTGAGTGAGTGAAAGATAAGAAGATAATAAATAAAAGGCCCAAATAAACTGCAAAGAGAAGGATCCGGTGTTGCGTCTTCCTTGCTGGCGAGGTTGCGCACGACAACAAATGATGACAGATTATAATTTCATTGTTTGATATAGCTACAGAATAGGGGAAAAGAATAATTTGATATATGTGAAAGCCTTTTTGTAGGACATTTTGATAAATTAAGCAGACTAAATATTGTTCACTAACCTAGAAACCTCCATTTAAACAGACATTTCCTTGAAAATATTTCCAGATCAAATAAATGTTTTTGCAAAGGTGTTCATGGCAGCATCATTAAGAACAAATATTGGAGACAGTCTAATGCTAATTTACATCAGATTAATTGAACATAGCACATATATTTATATCCATATAATGGAATATTATTATGGCATTGATGTTGCATTGCAGATAGTTAATGACACAATAATGTTCACAATGAATTATTCAACTAAAAATAATTATAAGACATTATGTCCAAAGCAGTTTTGCAATTTTCTCAGAAGAGTAGATGCATAAATATTCATCAAAGAATCAGAAGGCTATGAAACAAAATGTAAATACTAATTATCATGGCAGAACAAGCACATGTGATTGGATTATGTCCCTATACTTGGTTGTTTACTTACTATAAATATCACATATTATATTTGAATTTTAAAAATACTATTAAATAAACAAGTATTTACTTGAAAATATAGAATAATACCACATTAAATCTCAATTTTATCCTTGGAAGAAAATTCTTACAAAACAACTTGTTTATTCTCTGAAAAAGTTTAACATTAACTACAGGAAATAACTCAGCATCTTAAATACAGACTCTACCTAAAATTACTGGGTGTAGAATGTTTCATTTGAATTAATTTAATCTTGTATTAAGATCCTGTCCAGCTTTTAAGAATATATTTTAAACGTGTCTCTAAGGTGCTGAACAGATTTTCAAGCACAAACATTATTTTTTTAAGTAACATTTGATGGTTATAGTATTTTAAAATTCTCAAAACAAATTTAAAGCTTAGAGGTAAATGTGCCTTGTAAAGTTGCTTATGGTTGTATTTTGACTACTTTCCACCTGTAATATGAGATGGTAGTGAAAATCATTTCAACCCATAGCTGGATGCGAACTGTCTATGGCAAAATTGACGCATGTTTTATGATTGACACAGACCACGTAGACTTCCCAGAAGTCCACTCACTCCCAGATCAAATGAAAATTCTTTTCATCCAAACTATAACAACTTTTTTAAAAATAGAAATGTCCTTGAGGTTGTGTGAAACCACAGTCTTACAGCCACCCAAAAAGCGTTCTGCGAGGAGAAGGCGGTGTCTATTTTGGGTAGAGTTTTCAGCCTAAGTCTCAGTAACAATGTTGAAGTTGTTTCTTTGGGCATTTGTAGGGTAGTGCTAGGAAGATGGGGCTTTGTGTGTGGCCTGAGCTGCCACAGTTTTCACATATGACTGAAAAGATGTGAGAAGGCAAGTGGATTAATGCACCCAAATCTCATTTGGACCAACCTTTCCTGGACGAGAAATTCAAGTAACGACAAAAGGAACCCCCTTGAATTTATTGTGTGAGCTTTAGCAGGCATTGGTGTGACATTCTCCCCTACAGTCTGCTAGGGAATGCCAGTTTCTGTTACTGATCTTTTTCAGCACTTGTGTGCAGGGAAGTTATTCTTAAGGTAGTATATGGCTCACAACTCTGCATCTGTTGTTCTATGCTATATTTGACACTGCTGATCTGGGATATGTAAGACAATTTTCCTGATACCCAGGCTTGTGTGCCAGAAGCTTCTGGAGAAGATGATTTGACACATGGCTTCAATCTTCTTTCTTTGGCAGCATATGAAGCCAACTAGTTGGAGGATTCCTGGTCCATTGCTGAAATATAGTCTGCTGTTCTTGCACTGAACTTAGGTTCTGCTGTTACAGCACAAATGAACTTTTCATACATAAGAAAAAAGGCAGTCTTGTTATGAAAGAAAAAGAGGGAGTCAAGAGTGGCAGAGATGGTGTGCACATAATCATAAGCAAGGAAGGAAAGTTTGAGTAAGAGGATAGGGACTATGAGGAAAATTCTCACAGTGATGGCTGGCTGGAGCTCTGGGGAGCTCACTGAATGAAGAACAGCCACAGGGAACCATCAGGAAAAGGAACTAGGTCCTCCAAGGATAGGCAACAGTCCACTGATATGGGTGATATATGGAGCCTGGAGGGGAGGGATCAGACTGTGTTTCTGTACACAGACTGGCACTTTGGGAGCCCATTCCCTTCAGAAGAACACCTAATCCAGTCTTCATATTAGGATGAGGAAATCAGGCTTGCCTGGAGTGGATGCCAAGCTGATCCACCTTAGGACTTCTTGTCCTTTCTGGGGAGGGGATGAGGGGATGGGGAGGATGGAGGCTGAAGGCTGACCGGGAGGGGTTGGGAGGAGGAAGGGAGGGGGAGCAAGGGGATACATGGATAAAAAAGACTTTATTTTATAAATAAATTAAAAAATAGTGATACATAATAACATATCTAGAAGTCTGGTAGATAAGTGTTCTGTGAGCAGCTTTTGCATGAGAATAAATACTTTCCATTACATTTGTTCATGTAGGCCAGCATCTCTCCAAAACTCATTCTTGTTACTGTAGTCAACTCTCAAAGGCATTTATAATTGCCTCCTAAGATGGAGATCCCTGATTTAGAAATCCAGATTTCATGGCCTCTCAATCATATTCTCATAAGACTTCTGCTTTCTTATTGGTGAACAAAAGATCTGAAATAGATGATCAGCAGGATCTGTGCCAATTCTCCAGTTTCCAATCACCTTTGTCAGTGAGACTTCTCTGGGAAGTGTTCCCTGTCCACAGTGTCAGAAAGTGGGAGGAGAATGGAAATGTCTGACCTTAGATCATCTCCCATAAACTAATTTATTCTTCTCCTCAGTTCTAGGCTTGAAGCTCATGGCTTAAGGACATATGACATATATAAGTATAGTTTGGTGAGGGAATGTAATATAATTTTAATACCAATAAGTCCAGTAGAACAGACAAGATGACAAATATATGATTGCTTATTTTTTCATTTAATAACTGAGTAATTTATGGTAAGACATTTTACCACTTTAGGTAAAAAATATTCAAAAGTATAGTATATCTCATACTGTACAGAACTTACTTAGCATTGAAATAAAATATTTGACGGATAGAAATTTGAACATTAATTTCTATATGTATGCATGATGGCATAATATAGCTAGTTTATTAAAATAAAAATATAGTGGAGACAAAATTTTGAAAAGTTTTATTTATCTAAATAAAGTATAATTTTCAGAGGAAGAAAGGCAGTTGTTTGGTATGTTGTTTCTTATTTAACAAATAAAATCCTTATGATGTACTGAGAAATTTTACTTTGAATATTTTATTGAAAACACAGGCTATGATTTCCAAGCTCATTGTGTTTACATCCTACTAATTTGATTGACTCTTATGGAACATAAATTATTAAAAAGCTTGATAAACTGTTCATTAGCCAATAGATGGTTGTGTTTGATCATGTTAATGTCAGAGGAACATTACCTTCTTCTTGCATAGGTGATTCATGATGGCATAGGAAGATCATGGCTAAATTGGAGTAAAGGGCTACAAAAAGTTTCTTTAGAACAGAATGCAACAGTGAAACAGAAGCAAGCAAATAAACACAATAGTGAAATGTAACTTTATTTTTTGGAAAGAATGTCTATGGTAATTCTACCTTTTTAGTAAAGCTTTCAATTTGTCAAGTCTTTGCGTAGAATTTAACAATAAGTACACTTCAATGTATTTTATTTGATTGGTTATGATGATTGTTTCATGTAAGCAGAGGTCAATAGTACATAAATATAAACTTTGGTTTCAAGATGTATTTTAAATGCACAATTAAAATAATTTTAACCAATAGAAAGAAAATGACTCATTTTTCTGAATTTGGGGGCCAATTGTTTTTCCTCCTGAAATTGTAATACACATTCTCACTTATCAGTCTCTTAGCCAGGAGGCAACTTATTGTACATATATGAAAGTAAAATGTGGAGTAACTTCCTTTTAAGCTCCTTTGAACAGCTGAAATTCCCTAAGCAAGCTCTAGATTATATTAAAAATAAAGTTTGCTGTTCTTTGCTGATGTTTCTGCTAAGCTGTTTTTAATGCATTCCATCCTTAATTTCTCTAGAGAGTGTGTGAAAACTAGACTTAACTATCATTCTTGGTATTAATTGCCTTAGACATTAATTTGATGGGGATTTGTTCATAGATTGATGATACAGAGTTAGCTTTGGCATCTCCAATCTAGTGCTTTTATGAAGTATTATGAAAATATTTGTAAAATCCCAGGAGTGCCTTTTGGCCTCAAGAAGATTTCCTCATACAATAACAAAGAGGGTGTCAAAACCAGGCTGTGGCTGGCTACCATCAGTTCCACCCCATCACAGTTTAGAGGAGATTCTGGTTCTGTTAATCCTTCTCCCAAAGGTGGTTTGTTTGGGTATTTTTATGGTAAATTTGGCTGCCTAGGCTGGAATCAAACGCCTAGGTTCTAGGGATAATCCTGACTCAGTCTTCCAAGAAATTGGACTACAGACATGTGGTGCCACCATCTCCCCTTGATCTCAGTGTGAATTTGAGCCAGGTGTTACATCACAAGCCTATTACCCAATCTTGGGAAGTGAAGCCTGGGGATGGAGAATCCAGCTTGTTCCTCTGCAGCCAAAATTGGCAGAGTGGTCACCTGTATTCTTCATTTTCCCGCCAAACTGTTATACAAATTATATAAATTACACAGACTTCTTGATTAGAATTTTACAATAATGAGTTTTCCTCTCAGTGAAGTTATGGAAGGTCAGTTAGTAACATGATAATTTTATTTAACTGTGGTCATAATATTGGGTCGTATAGATAATCTCTTCCTGCAAAGGTTCGAGCATGTAGGTTAATACACAGATTCCACAAACCTAGGAAAACTAAGAAGGGCTTATTTTCATTTTAAAGATTTTTGTTGTTTATTTTTGAAAAGTTTTGTAAAGCAATGCCGTGTGTGTGTGTGTGTGTGTGTGTGTGTGTGTGTGTGTGTGTGTGTGTGCGCGCGTAATAAAACTTCAAGATTTAAAATGAGGAAAGAGGATTTGCCTGGAGCGGATGCTGAACTAAGCCCTAAACCACCTTGGAACCTTGGGACCTCCTGCCAAGGCTGGGGAGGAGATAAAGTGATGGGGAGAAGAGAGAGTGACTGGAAGGGGTGGGAAGGGGAAGGGAGTTTGCACAAAGGTATACATGGATAAAAAGATGAGACTTTATTCATAATAAAAAAAATAGAAAAAGAAAAAATATTTACAGAGGAGAGACATTGTCCAGTGAAGACAAAATAAGCAAGTTATTAAGTGGGACTGAGACCCAGCCCCAGACTACCACTAGACAATAAAATTCCGCTTTACAATTCTGTGGCCTAAAAGGAAAATAAAGTATTTTATACATATAATTATACTAATGAACAGCTATGTGATTGAATCATTTTTATAATGTTTGGTCTTTTGTGAATGGAGGTTGTGGATGTGTGTATGGGTACTACCCAGAAAATGTGGAGGTCAGAGAACAATTTTGAGGAGTCAGTTTTCTTTCTTTCAGTTGTGCGGGCTCTTGCTTATTGCATTCAGGTCTTTAGATTAGACAGCAAGTGCACTACCTACTGAAATATCTCACCAGCCACAAATATGTGACTTTTTAATAGTAGGATTGCTGTTGCTTTTTATGATAAATTGATCTTTTATTAATTGCAGTGTAATGGTGCTACACTTATAAATGCTTATTAAGATTCTATTCTAAAATATAAGTGCAAAAGGATGATTGCTTCTAACCCAAACATATTTTGTTTTTTAAAATAAAACTTTTATTTTAAAAATAATTATTTACAAAGTTGCCCTTTCTTGCACTCATAGTACAAGATTGTTATCAGCAAAGTGGTTCAAAGACATTCTTTTCACTGTTGTAGAAGGTACTAAAACAATTTAGATGCTTTTCTTATGAAAGAACATTCATTTCCATGCACCAGTGTGTATTATTTCATAATAAAAGTAACTTCCTACAGAGAAAAACCTTGCTCAGACTTGATACTTGGGGGAGAGGGTCTTTGTCCTACCTCAATCAGATATGCCAGACCTAATTGACTCATTCTGGGAGTCCTTACTCTTTCGACAAATGGATGGGGGTGATGGGGTGGGGAGAAGCTGGAGGAGGATTGGGGAGAAGGGAGGGAAGGGAAAGAGTGGTGGGTATGATAAACAATTTTTAAATAAAAAATAAAACAGTAAAACAAATGAGTATGCACTTTTTTCCCAATAGTGGTGTTGAATTATATATTTTTGCTTAAAGTGTGTTATCAAGGCCAAACTTTCTGATAGAGTAATAGACTTAGAAATCATAGACTGTATTTATACTCTCTAACTTTTTTAAGAAAAAAAGAACACATGAAAGACATTGGACAATGAATGATAGGCTGGAGCTAGCAGCCCAAGGCAACAACTTTGTCCTGACATTATCCTCTTTTTACTACTGATGTTTGAGTCTTGATTTTCACTGAGTATGCAACATGAGGGACAAGTCTTCATACATTATGCCCATTTATCCTGTGGTCACTTAGTGAATGATTTCTGTGACATGGATACTGTTTGACAGATAGATTTATATATGGTGTGTACAAACCACGATTAAAAGAATGCTCATTTATTTCACCCACAATTAGTTAAAGACAATTTGTACTACATTCCATAGTATAAAGAAAAATAAAGAGTATTCTTTAAATTCAGAGAGCTTTTATTAGAACCAGGAATTAAATCTCTCTAGTACTTAGTTAACTAGACAAATATTTAGTTGTATCCAACAAGCAACAGTGATTAAAGACTGATGAGAGGAGAGAGCATCTTCCAGTCCTGCAGGAGATTTGTTCTCAGAAGCCCTTAGTGTCTAGAGAAGACACAGCAGCAAATCCACATACAGTATCTCGCATGCATAAGACAACAAAAAACACCCCAGCAATATGAGCAGTCTGTGAGAGTAGTCAGGATGTGATGAGGGATGCTTCTGCAGATGATTTCAGCATCAGGAGCCTGGTAAAGGATCTAAAACAAATTATTTACCTGTAAACAAGTTTCACGTTCAAAAAATTTCTCTAGAAGCTGCAGGAATGTGGGGTGGAAAGGAGTCAAAATAGAAGAAGAAAGAGGACAAGATGGAATCAGTGAGACTAGAATGATGTGGCCTGGCTTGAGATGAATGGTATAAGGGAGCAAATAAACTTGAGATACATTTTACATGGAGAACCAATAGAATTTGAGGGGAGATATCAGGCAAATTGATATGTGCACTAAAGCACTGTATGTGTTAGAACACTTATGAGCAAAGTGAAAAGCATAGAAATCCACCACAGAGTGGGCAGTGCTAGAAAGGCTTTGGTAGAAGGAAATAGCTTAGAATTGAGTTTGTGTACTCAGGCAGTAAGAGGTTATGCATTCAGGCATACTTGTGTGAGGAAAGAAGGCAGAGGAAGGTTTCAGATGAGTGGACAGGAGCAAATGTGCTGTGAGGCCCAGGAGGACAGATGGTCAGGGTTCTTTATTCAACAGAGTAGGTAGTGTGGATATTACTAAGCAGTATATCTATTAGATTGGCTTAAACGGCACTACCTAAGTAGTCCAATAAAGATTATTATGCACTTGAGAGGCTGAAAAGCTAGCAGCTCCAGAGTTCGTGAGGCTGGATGCCTAGCTAGTCCAAGTATGATGCTGAAGGCCTGGAGGATTCCTGAAGAGTTGTAGCTGGCCTAAAGCTGGCTTCAGGTGCCCATAAACAGCGGCAGCAAGGACAACAGCAGCAATATGCTAGATGAAATCTACAGTGAGACAGGAAGGGAAACCCAAAGGCAAGCAAGCCAAAAGAGGAGGCATTTTCCCTTGGGATTCCTTTATATGGATTTTAACAGAAGGTGTTATTCACATTTACAGTCTGTTTCCCCACTTAAAACAACCAAAAAAAGAGAATCCTTTATAGAAGTGGCATAGATTCTCTTTCAGTTGATTGTGAATTAGATCTAGGAAGTCAATAATCAATATTAGCTGTCAGCTACTTAGTATGATGCTGAAAAGTTCAAAGGTTATCTTGTAGCCAGAAGTTCACCACTTGGAAGAAGAGAACATCATTATAGTTTGAAGAAAGATCAGTGCATTTTCCTATTGGTAAAATAGTTACTAAATTTATCAACTGGTTGTAACACAACAGTTTTGAATTATATTAGCTGACTATTACATTTTAAAATTAATCTAAATATGTATTTTCAGTTTTCAAAATCATTAGTTATTTCTAAACATATTATTAGAGAATAAGTAACATTAGCTTTAACAAGAACCTAGACTTCATTATTTGTAGTAATCTATACAATGTAAGAACACAAATACTTATATACATGAAAATATATTTCTCACAGGCCACCATTTCCTAAATATAACACCAGTGGCACAGGCACTAAGACCAACAATCAGTAAGTGGGATCTCCTGAAGCTGGGAAGCTTCTGCAAAGCCAAGGACACTGTCAATAGGACAAAACGCCAGCCTACAGAATGGGAAAAGATTTTCACCAACCCTACAAGTGATAGAGGACTGATCTCTAAGATATATAAA